>CM046865.1:17708264-17789509 GCA_025617745.1 Heliocidaris erythrogramma | reverse complement strand
TTTGGAAGTGCTTACCAACATATTTCTCAGCTATTCTTGCAATTGTTTGATCATCAAAAAGGTACGTTTTTGTCTTCAACCAGATATGAATTCCATAGATCAAAGCACCAATAAAGCAAGCATTAATATCTTGGACATCTTGACAACAAATGTATGCTTAATTTGGTCACAAAATAAAATGAACTAAAAAATATTCACAGACAAGAAAATGCACATGTACTATGTGTAACTGTATAGTCAGTGTAATGTCACGTGATCCGCTAGAAGATACAAGATCAGGTGATCGACTCTCAAAATTAAATTCCTTACACTGTTTTTCAAAAATTACACATATTGTGAAGTATTCTGAATAATAATTCTACCCTTAAACACATTTTCATATATCTGTGTGTCAGATTAAGAATTTTGACGCTTAATTCGTAATGACGTTGCCGTTAGATGATACGAACGAACACAAACGTAATCGACATGACGCAGTATTAATATGACACGTGCTTAATCAAATTGCACAAACGTTTTTATATGCATGGCGGCATCATCTATCTGCTGACCACTGCTGCTGCCACTGCACCGCTGAGCTGAGTGATGTTATTTCGTGAAAATAAATAAATGAATTGAGATTGCTAATTGCTAAAGTTTATCCCCTCTATTATGGCTGAAAAGACTGGAGATCGAACGGTGACAAACAATGCACCAGGCTTCACAAGTGTCAACGAATTTGCACAGGTTTGTTAAGCGTTTTCCCGTACTCCGTCCACGGCCACGCTGCGCCTACTCCGTCCACGGCCGCGCATTTCCATGCAGGCATGGCCAAGCAAAGGCTCTGGCCTCTGGGCCTGGGGTGGTATTTTGAGAATTATTTAATTTTATCTTCATTTTAGTGAAAAGTTTTTATTTGTCATCAAAAAGTTTAAATTGTAACATTTATTGGCATGATCAGATGATGGGTGTTTGCGCAGGTGAATTTTGCGTACGGAGCCACTTTTTTTTTGCGCATTCAAAAAATTTCAAGACATAATAAAGTCATAATATTATAAACCATGAATTGATGCGTCATGAATAAGTGTACATTTTCAAATGTTACTTATGTCTGACAATAAAAATTATATCATATATGACTAAAATCAAGATAAAATAAATCTCAGAATACCACCCCTGGCTAGCCAGGATTAGCTTCGTGAATGTAGAAAAAAAAAAATGGCTATACGCCTTCTACACACGAAGCTAGGCGTTATTACCCAGCAATCAGATTCCGCACGGGGTAGTACGACATGAAAAATGCCCTGAAATCACACTTTTCTGATAATTTCCGCGACCCACAGGCCCTTCCCCACAGCGTTTCCTCCTAGGGAAACGTTTAGAATGACAATTTTTTTTTGATTGAGTATAATTTTGGAAATATATCCATAAAAAGATGATAAAAATTTCAGAAAACTCACCAGCGTTTGCGTATCCATGCCTCCGAGGTCATGCAGATCAAAATGGCGGCACGATCGCCGTAATCGAAATCATGAAAACTATTAGGCGCCGTTTGTAAATTTATTATTTAGCTCAATTATTTACATATAATTCACTATTTAGCTCTTTTCTACGATTATTATACGATAAAATGACATAAAGGATACAATGTTTTATAAATAATGAATTTTGCAATTTCCATAATATTTGATATATAATGAATTTGTGAAATCATTATTTATAAATAATGGAAACTGCAAAATTCATTATTTATATATGATGAATATTGTAAAATCATTATTTAAAAAAAATGGAAATTGCAAAATTCATTATTTATAAAACATTGTATCCTTTATGTCATTTTATCGTATAATAATCGTAGAAAAGAGCTAAATAGTGAATTATATGTAAATAATTGAGCTAAATAATAAATTTACAAACGGCGCCTAATAGTTTTCATGATTTCGATTACGGCGATCGTGCCGCCATTTTGATCTGCATGACCTCGGAGGCATGGATACGCAAACGCTGGTGAGTTTTCTGAAATTTTTATCATCTTTTTATGGATATATTTCCAAAATTATACTCAATCAAAAAAAAATTGTAATTCCAAACGTTTCCCTAGGAGGAAACGCTGTGGGGAAGGGCCTGTGGGTCGCGGAAATTATCAGAAAAGTGTGATTTCAGGGCATTTTTCATGTCGTACTACCCCGTGCGGAATCTGATTGCTGGGTAATAACGCCTAGCTTCGTGTGTAGAAGGCGTATCCTAGCCATTTTTTTTTTCTACATTCACGAAGCTTATCCTGGCTACCCCTGGCCTGGGCCTAACCCGACCAGACATGCCAGAGTAGATGCCTTGCGAAGAACATGATCAGATATAGATCTAGACCACACCACGAATAGTTGTCATATTGACCACTACAAAATATGAATGCAAAAATACTTGGTATTTTCTGTCAAATGTACTAAAGGTATGGGGGGAAAATAAGATAAATATTTTTAAATACTTGCTTCAAATTCAGCCCTTAAAAATCTCACTCCTACCGCAAATCACACCACGAATAGTGGTCATATTGACCACTACGAATACAATATGCAAAAATAGTTGGTATTTTCTGTCGCGTGTAGTAAAGGTATGGGGGGAAAAATAAGATAAATATTTTAAATACTTGCTTTCAAATTCAGGCCTTAAAATTCACTCCTACCTCAAATGGCCGTTAGGAAGAACTTTTGATATTTTCAGCAAAATCCAAAGTCAAAATCTTGTCCAAAACCGGAGAAATCCCCGCCGATTTGTTTCGCGATCGCGCGTTGTTTACATACTGCCGATGTCTTAGACTAAAATCGGCCAATAAAATTTTTGTCCACGAAAAAACTCGGGATCGCAAGCGCACATCGATCTTTACGATCGCGCACACAGAAAATCGGGACTTTTCCATGTATGCCACAGGGACCGAATTTTTAAGGACAAAAGGAATTTAAAGGCGACAAGGAAATGTACACAATGACTCCGATAGCTTGTTTCGCGAGAATCGACAGTAAATTACGAATTTCATTTTTGGAAATATCTTTTCCAACATCGGTGAGTTGAATTTATTGTATTTCTTGAATATTTTGGGGTCGGTTTTTGTAAATTAAATGCCGATTTTGAGTGAATGTGGGTGACTTTTGTGCAGTGGTGTTTTAAAAAGTTGAGGTGTATGACTGCCTAGATTATACACACGAAGTATAGGAATGTAGCTATGAGTGCCGCAAATGGCCGTTAGGAAGAACTTTTGATATTTCCAGCAAAAGCCGAAGTCAAAATCATGTCCAAAACCGAAGAAATCCCCGCCGATTTTTTTTTTGCGATCGTGTGTTGTTTACATACCGCCGATGTCTTAGACTAAATTCGGCCAATAAAATTTTTGTCCACAAAGATTGCAAGCGCACATCGATCTCTACGATCGCGCACACAGAAAATCTGGACTTTTCCATGTACGCAATAGGGACCAAATTTTTAACGACAAAATTCTTTTGGGGAGATGTCGGCACCCTCGACGACCAGGAAATGTACACAATGACTCTGATAACTTGTTTCGCCAGAATCGACAGTTAATTACGGATTTCATTTTTGGTATTATCTTTTCCAACATCAATGAGTTGAATTTCTTGGATATGTTGGGGTCGGTTCTTGTAATTTAAATGCTGATTTTGAGTGAATGTTGGTGACTTTTGGGCAGTTGTGTTTGAAAAAGTTGAGGTGTATGACTGCCTAGATTCTACACACAATGTATAGTGATGTCCCTATGAGTGTTCCTAATGGCCATTTGAGGTAGCAGTGAGACTTTTAAGAGCTGAATTTGAAAGGAAGTATTTATCTTGTTCCCCCCCCCCCCCCCCCCCCCCC
The DNA here is from genome assembly GCA_025617745.1 of Heliocidaris erythrogramma. Classification (NCBI taxonomy): domain Eukaryota; kingdom Metazoa; phylum Echinodermata; class Echinoidea; order Camarodonta; family Echinometridae; genus Heliocidaris; species Heliocidaris erythrogramma. The sequence goes on along the minus strand of CM046865.1, from coordinate 17,785,660 downwards.
CCCCCCCCCCGGTACTTATAGTACATGGCGATAGCAAATGAGTAGTATTTTTGCATTCGTCCCGCCTGGTCAATGTGACCACTATTACTTGGTGTGGCAGGCAGTAGATCTTCTGTTATGCCATGGCACAGGCATGGCTTTTATGCATTCCTCAGTCATGTCCTATTTAGTATTTTTATTGACTCGTCATTTGTCAGAGTAACTCCAGGGAGTGCCGCCACCGCACAGAAGGCGTAGCCAGGACTAGCTTCCCGAGTGTAAAAAAAAAAAAAAATGGGCTATACGCCTTTTACGTCTCGAAGCTAGGTGTTTTATTACGCCAATCTAACTGCGCATGGTTAGCAGGACATGGAAAATGGCCTGAAATATGCCTTTCCTGATAACTCCCGCGACTGACGGGTTCTTCACCACAGCATCTCCTCCTCAGGAATCTTTTGGAATGTTTTTTTTTTAAATTATTGTGACTAGTTTTTAAAAAAACCGGCAAAATATAGTATAAGAAATTTACGAGAACTCTTGAAATGAAACACCTAGCTTCGTTTTTTTTTTACACTCAGGAAGCTAGTCCTGGCTAAGAAGGCGGTGGTGCTCTACTCGATTTAGATCGCATCCGATATTGTGCTAGAAGCTGTGCATAATAGAAGCAATTGTAGGATGTGTCTATCTTTTTCGGATTATGGGGGCAGAAGATCAAGTCATAATAGCAAATTCTGAAGGAAAAAGAAAATCAAGAGAAGCTTATCGAAAGTTTAAAGGAAATATTAGATAAGCAAGTTATTACATGTAACTTTGATTTAGTGTCGGGACAACTCTCTCATTTGTTCTAACTCACAAAATGACATATATGATGTTTTAAAATTGATGAGTTATATGATTATTAGTCGTAAAGCAGAATTTTTGCCAAGTAAAGCCAAAGGCTGATGTATTAAAAACCTTAGATTCACGAAAATTTTGAATGTCTGAAAATGGTAGTATTCAATATGTACATCAGTGTTCTGGCAATGAGACTATTCTCTCAATTTTGTTACATTTATATGCACACTATGCCTACAGATTGCAATACCGTATTTAATACAGTCAAAAGACCACCTGTCTATAAAAAACCATAAATTTTGTTTCCTGTGAAAAGCGTTTCTCATTAAAAACATGTATAACAGGGTACATAAAGACCACCTGCTTATAAAGACCACTTTTCTTACAAGTCTCCCTTGAGTGGTCTTTTTAATGTCTGAATATGGTAGTATTGAATATATATGTACTTCACAGTATTCTGACAATGAATGAGACTCTTAATTTTGTTATGTTTATATGCACACTATCCCTACAGATTGCAATACCCCACAAATTACCTCTTCAGGATGAGGTATATGTGACTTAATTTTTGTGTGCATGCTTACATTGTTATGTAGCTACATAGTAGTATACTCAGACAGTATGCTAACCATGCATCCTCTCCGTCTGATCCTTTTATAGAAAGCACTCGGCAAGCTCAAATTGGCAACCCGAACAGCCAATGAACTGCCAGCTGCCGGAGATGACTATGACTTCTACTCCAGTTTTGAAGGCTTCAGGCAGTTCTGCAATTCACAGGGAGACAAACTTCTAGCAAAGTAGGTCCACTTAGCTTGGAATCACCCAGCTACCCACACTGCATTTTGATGTGATGCCCTACTGAATGGCCACATTGTCCCTCTTTAAATGTCAAACCATAGGGAAAATTTGACCATTTATATATTTTTTTTGCTGGTTTTGATGCTCTAGTCAACAGTGTCCACCTAAGAATACCATGTACATTTAGACTGAGAGATATGTCCACATGTTGTTCCTTTATTGTTTGATCAGAAAGGAGGCTGGGTTTGCAAATTTATGCCATCAATATCATACCATCACTGATGGTTGCATGTAATGGAGTAGGTCTGCTGTCTTATAACTTATTCTTCTTAGACTGGTCAATGTGACCTGCACCTCAAACTGATAAAAATTGAGGCATGCTTATTTATGTTGATCTAGTTTATGTCCGTGGAAGGTTTTTCACTAGCGCTTAGTCAAGTAAAGTACATGTATGGCCCAAGAGCATGCTATTCAGAGTGGTATCATAATCAATAAGTTGGAGAAAAAAATATCCTGGGGTACATGAATGCCTTATCATGGAAACTTGGATAAAGCCAGGGAAATGATAGTATTTGGGACAGTGTATTCTCAGGAAAATATGCTTTCTAATCAAACTATTTTTTTTGATCAAGAAAACTATTTTGTTGTTGTTGATGATGATGATGATTATTATGTATTATAATTAAGCCTGAGTCATATCGAATATTTCATAATCCGGGATTCGACGGCTTTGATTCGATCGAATACCGGTGTATCGATAAATGATGGGCGGTGAAAACAGAGTTGCACACAGTTGCACGCAGTGCATGCACCATGCACCGGTGACCGGTCCGCTGGCATCGCGGGCATATGTATGGGCTCTCGCTGCTCGACATTAACGATAGCCCGCTAGCCAATGGCTAGTAAAAATCACAGCGGACGAGCCAAAATCTTAAGTTTCTAGTCCGTATGGCTAGCCAAAATATCACTCTAGTGTCGCACGAAGCGATGCTCGTTGTCGACACACCCGACAATGATTCAAATTCAAAGAATTAATAATCTTACTTTGTCTTTGGAGAGCTGAATGGAACACGTTTGTTCGATGCAAAAAAAAAAAAAATACGAAATAAACTTTTCGTCGCTCATGACTCGACTTCATTCAGCTTCAGATATAGATCATTCAGAAGTAATTGCCAATTTGATGAGAGTGTGATATTAGTTATTGCGAATTAAGTAGGAACACTCGTACTCATGCCCGTATTTATCATGTTCAATTATACAATTGTCAAATTGACAATGCAGAGAGAGTGCAAGAATATTATCATAAACTTCAGTTCATAACGACAAAACGATTTTTCCATAGAGAAAGCACAGGTAAAGCGCGACGTCCTCCGCGAGCGAATTAGCGAAAGTTAGCCAACAGTTTGAACTTTGAAGTCGCCTTCACGTTCTCTGCTAGTATATATGCTGTACGTTACGGAGTTTCTTTTTTTATTTGCTTTTTTCATGGTGGCTACGGTAGTCAAAAATCTGGCGGACTACAAATCGATGCACCGGATTTGCCAAAACGAATTCGGGATTCGATGTCTTCGATCGAACACCGGCTAACCAATCGATTCGACTCAGGCTTAGTTATAATTATTTTCATTGTTGTTGATGTTGTTCCGGTTGTTCTTTTTCTTATCTTTTATTATTTTCAGCATTCAAAGACTTGCAGGACAGCAAGGAGCGGGTGGGAGTCAAGTAGGTCTTAGCAGGATCCTAGAGCTGGAGGATAGAATAGACTCGCTAATCGAGACCAATGATACCCTTCTTGAGAGTGCGGTAAGAGAGATTTAAAAATATAAACTTGTAAATAAACTTGAAGTGTCTCTTCAGTGTTAATTTTGGTACAATTTTTACCCTAATTTTTTTGGAAACTTAAAAAAAAATTGTGACTGATGCATGGTCTTAACTGTAAAGTTAAGACACAGAATTTCAATGACTATCCTCCATATTTTGAAGTGCAGAAAGTGGACTCAACCTTTCGAGAACACAATACTTTTATCAACGAGACCTACAGAAATAAAAAATAATTTTTCCGCTGATTCTGGCCATTTTCACTACAAACCTGGAAATTTTGGCCAACAAGGAAAGATATTGAACTACCTTTGTGAGTTTGTCTGTCTTTACTGCTTCTTTCCATGCTGCCATCTCACATGACTATTTGTGTTGATGCTTCCAATCACGATGCAGAGATTAAACCTCCCACTACTGTCCCCCTCTTGTGTCACAGCTATCTCATCATGCCATGTGCACAATCAAGGGTCAGTAATAAGTCTCCAATATTTTGTAATGACAGCTGTAATGCTCATCGGGAACCTGGGTTGTTCCCCTGTTCCCCGAGATCATTGCTCTTTCCTCTGAGCCACAGGCCTACTGCCTTCTTTGTTATGAAGTCATGCAGATGTACGGCATATCTACTCCAGCAGAAATTGCTCTGTTGTCTATTCCTTATATTAGTTGAATAACTAACATCGGGGCCCCGTGTCCAACAGTACATTATTTGCCTAGCCCTACATAATCTTGACTTCAAACCTTATTACAACCCAAGCTTTGACCCTCCTGCACATTGGAAAGAATGTTCAGTGTGCTACAAAGTATGTGTATGAAGTGTGAACAACCTAGTTCTGAAAAGCACAAATATTTTACAATTTTACAATTGGTTTGACGCAGTCGAGCTTAGATCAAGTCGGATCATCTATGATGCATGTGAAATTCGCTGTATTGTTTACATTTTACATTCTTTCTGGCTTCATTGATTTTTTTGTAGGGTGCCCTGTTGGATGAGGCAGAAGGCATTAGCAAGCCAGGTCAGACATTTTCTCCAGGCGTCTCTAAACCTCAACTTATTGTTACTAGCTGGAATATGAAGGTAAGGAGCAAATAACCACCATGATAGTTCGGGGAAAGGGCGGGAAGGGGGTGGGGGGTTGATGGGAAGCCAGCATTAGCAACCTGCTCAGACCTTCTCATCAGGCATCTCTAAACCACAACTCATTGGTACCTGCTGGAATAAGAACAGAGCTGCCAACTGGTACGGATTTTCCGTAATTGGTACGGAAATTAACCGTCATTACGGAATTACGGAATGTCGCCCAAAAATTACGGATTTGAAGAAATCTGATTATGCACTATTCGTATTATACGTTGCGCACATGTATTTGTTATCACTCATACTTTCACACTCATATTGTATTGTTCTCGCTGTTCCCGGAACTCCGCACTGTGTACGTACCTAAACTGCATACAGAAAGGAGACTGCGAACGTACTTTCACCGCACACGCAAACTTCTAGCTCAAGCTATGAGCTCAAGCGCTAGCGGTGCGGCTGCTCTTACACACCGAGGCGTTAGACAGCCGGCCAGCCTAGCCCGCGGGCGGCACGGCGCGGCTGCTGCTTGGTGTAAGGCGGCAGTATGTGGAGCTGCTCCGTAGTGGAATCGAAAGGATGAATAGGGAACGTGAGTTTTTAGCTGTTTTTTTATGTTTCTAGATCTAGATAATTATATTATTCCCGTTGATAATTATTGGGGTGTCATAAAGAGTAATTTTATGACATTTTTAGATCTAACTTATACAATTTTGGTGGCAGTTGCAGTTTAAAAATTTGGTATTTGGGGACTTGCAAAAAATTACGGATTTCATCGCCAAAATACGGTTTTTCAGCTTGGCGAGTACGGAAAAGCTTGGCCAGAGGTTGGCAGCTCTGTAAGAAGGTAAGGAACATCCACATAACTCTCATTTCAGTATGATGCCGAGGGAAAGGAGAGGGGGGGGGGGGGAGGGTTGTTGATGATGATGTACAATGTAGCTGGCATCGGTTATAAACCAAATTCAAACCGACTTGCATGGAATCCCCCTTCAGCTGGAGCTGGTGGATATGTTGGGTATTTTTCAATATGGCTCTGATATTGCATCCAATTAAGCCGGCTATCACACATTGTTACATTGTGTGATGGTGGTATAGTGGTGCATAGATAAACCCGTCTGACTTCTTCCTCTTGTACCCTAGCTTCAACCCATAGCAGAGGTACAATGATATGTCAGGTACAAGAATATGTCTGAATAAATTTTTTTATAATGCTGATTTCCTTGTGGGAAATTAACATAACATGTACTTTGAGAAGGAGAGAAATATTTGTCTTAATTCACCGAGTATAAATACTGAGATTGTACTTTATTTAAGACTCTTACATGTCTGTCTTTCCTGCTCTCTCCTTCTCTCTATCTGTCTCTCTATCTGTCTCATTCTTTATAATCTCTCTCTATTTTTGACCTCTCCTTTTCTCATTTTCTCTTTCGATGTCCCACTCCCTTCTCTTGTCACACACTCTCTCTCTCTCTCTTTCTCTTTCTCTTTCTCTTCTTTCTCTTTCTCTTTCTCTTTCTCTTTCTCTTTCTCTTTCTCTTTCTCTTTCTCTTTCTCTTTCTCTTTCTCTTTCTCTTTCTCTTTCTCTTTCTCTTTCTCTTTCTCTTTCTCTCTCCTCTCCCTCTCCCTCTCCCTCTCCCTCTCCCTCTCTTTCTCTTTCTCTTTCTCTTTCTCTTTCTCTTTTCTCTTTCTCTTTCTCCTTCTCCTTCTCCTTCTCCTTCTCCTTCTCCTTCTCCTTCTCCTTCTCCTTCTCCTTCTCCTTCTCCTCCTTCTCTTTCTCTTTCTCTTTCTCTTTCTCTTTCTCTTTCTCTTTCTCTTTCTCTTTCTCTTTCTCTTTCTCTTTCTCTTTCTCTTTCTCCTTCTCTTTCTCTTTCTCTTTCTCTTTCTCTTTCTCTTTATCTTTCTCTCTCCCTCTCCCTCTCCCTCTCCCTCTCCCTCTCTCTCTCTCTCTCTCTCTGTCTCTGTCTCTGTCTCTGCCCCCCTCTCCTCTCTCCAAATATGCTTCCTCTCTCTCTTTCTATACTTCTCTCACCCTAATTGCTAATCACTTTCTTCTGCTATTTCTCTTACTTTCCTGTCCCCCCGGCTTTTCTTTATTTGCTTCCATCTTTCTCTCGACAGAAGTCCATGGCTCAGAACGAGAAGTCTAGAAACTTCCGTTTGATGCATGCTAGGAACATTGCCAGGCCTCAGCTCAAGTTCAAAGCGAAGGTAGATAACACCAACAGATTTTTTGTACCGGTCATCACAAACAAACCCAACGCTCTCAAGCCACTGCAGGAAGGTAATATGCCATTTTAAATTGTTGATTTATGCTGTAATCGATGCCAAATATGCAAGTATGTGGGACAGGTGAATTTAAAGGTATCTGTATCCTTTTTAAATGACGAGGCAAAAATCAATTTACGGTATTGTTAACAGCAAGATAAATCGGAAGAAACAAAAATAGATGCCAAAATAAATAAGTCCACATAAAAGAAATTTTTAGATGACAATTTTTACAATTTGTCTACATACTTTTGCAAAACAGATGCAACAAATTAAACATATAACCTGTTGGATACACTTTGAATTGCATTTTAATTTTCCAAAGACTTAAGTATAATTTTTGTTCTTTTCTTTTGCTTAAAGTATTGAAGGGGTAAACACGCTAAACTACTATTTACTTTACTTGCAATTTTCCACTGTTTCTTCAAGTATTTAAAGATACATGCATGCATAATTAACCAATTTTATGTTCACTCTAAATGTTAAATGGTACCTTTACACTATATATGTTAATGTAATGTCTGTCTGCCTGGATATGAATGTATATATATTATTTTTCAGTCAAATCTAGAATGAGTTTTTTTTTTAAGCTGCATCTTTCCATGCTGCCATCTCACATGAATGCTTGTGTCGATGCTACCAATCACGATGCAGAGATTAAACCTCCCTCTACTGTCCCCCTCTTGTGTCACGGCTATCTCATCATGCCATGCGCACAATCTAGGGTCAGTCATATTATGTACCAGCAGTACCGAATCCTTGTCTGTAAAGACCTTACTGATTGGAATTCCAAGATCATCTTTTTGGGTGGGGGGGGGGGGATATGCAATATATTATTAAAAGAAATCACAAACTTAACCCATATTGTACTAAAGGGTAAACAAATATTCAATTGATTGGGTGGCTTTATATGGAGACAAACTGGACTACAACAATAATATGAAGTATCGACTGCTTTCAGGGGCAATGGCAACAGCTATTTCCCAAGGTGATCTTGGTTTTGTGCTATACCCTTTAGACAAGAGTGGAGTAGGCTGTGGAATATTCTGAAGTCCCTGGGTGCGTTGATTCATCATCTTGTAGCTGACACATGCTTGTTTGTAAAATATTGTACACTGAACTTTAGATAGTCAAAAAAAAAGCAGAACATTTGACCAGCTCTCAGCCAATCATTTGATAAGGATTCATTCAGCTTTTTGATAGTAACAGATAATCTGTAGTCAAAAGAACTAATTTTCATATATCTTTATGTTTCCAGTGTTTGATACCATTAAGAAGGCTTCTATAACAGAGATGGACACATTTGCACCAGCCAAGAGGGACAGTGAGACCCAGACAGAAGAGTATGTTTCTTTTCCCTTAACCCTCTCGTTACCACAAGACTAAAATACTATTCACTTTGTACATAGTGTTGTTGACTTTGGTCCTGACAGGGTTAACAAATCCTAGTATTATTAAGATTCAGTTAAAAAGAAAATGCACGTAAATGAAAGTGGATTGGTAGGTAACAGGATACAACATTTCAATTTGGCCAACACATGGCCCCGCAATCATTTTTTTTTCTCACAGGAAGTGTTGTAAGGTTGTGAGGTCTAGAGTTGCAATTTTGGGGTTATTGTGCAAGGGTTTCCTGTTGGTACCAAGCCTTGGCTAACATATAACAAGAGTGTACATGCTGACCTTGATTCTGTTAAAATGTACCCTGCAATTTTGAATTTGAGGCTCGGTGCCTACATTTGTAATTGAATCATTGGGGTTTTCATGCTTCAAATTTTGAGTATGAACCAAGGAAAAATGTCTTTCTGAAGTCCACACCGACACCCCCCCCCCCCCCCCTGCATCATCAATTTCCTAAAAATTACCCTTCCATAAAAAGGTAGCCTTTGTCCCTCCCAGTAGTTATTATCTTTCTCCTCCCTTGTGCAGGTACCCCCATCCCTACCAGTATGAGCTGGACCACTTTGAACCTGTCCCATCTCAGCTGGACCCGGTAGATAACCCAAGTTATGCCCCTATGGAAGCCACATCCTTCACCCTGGTAGATAACGTGCAGAAGCTGGAGGAGCTGAGTCGGAACCTGAAAAAGTCTAAAGAGATAGCTGTTGATTTAGAGGTAGGAGTTGGGCTTTTAACCCATCATTGCTTACATATTGTGTGCATTGTAGCCATTTATTCAGTCAATGCCAGTCTTCAGGCTTTAGCCAAATTGCATCCAAATAAGCCGGCTGTTGCACATTGTTACATTGTGTGATGGTGGTATAGTGGTGCATAGATAAACCTGTCTGACTTCTTCTTCTTGTACCCTAGCTTCAACTCATAGCAGAGGTACAATGATATGTCAGGTACAAGCTTATGCAAGAGTTTGATAGAATGGGCTTGCTTGTGTAGCTTGTGATGCACAATCTGCGATTAAGCAGGGTGATAATACTAAGTATAAAAACTTTGCATTATGCCAAAAGAATACTGCACGTAACAGTTTTAAAAATTAGAAACAAATGCCCTTTATGCTTTTCCTGTAGTTTTATAGAGTAGAAATGTCAAAATGGCATTAAACTGGCAAAATTTGAACAGCGCCACCTTACAGTAACTGCTAAATTGAGATTATAATTTGAAAATTAATTGCTTTTTATTTTGAATTTTGACTAACAGCTGTTTGGAAAATAGGCACATTTTATATTTCAAACTATTATTTTTTATGTTGCACAGTGGAAAATTGCCCACAGATACATTCTAAGCTTCTACAAGCTAGAATGGGGCATGATGGGAAATTAGAGACACAGACACTTTCCAAATCCTGTTGAAGGATGGCGCCATTAGGAGCTTCAATTTACTGTCACTTTAATATTTCATGATCATGTTTGCGTTATGTTTCCCTATGCCCCTTATATTGCAGATGCCTATGTCATGTTAGACAATCGTTAGGACTTTACATGATTTTATGTTCTGTTTTTTTGTGTTATTTCACTGTGTGCCAGGCGGAAGGATGCAAACACAATTTTAGTTTTGAAATGTAATAAAAGGATAGAGAAACAAAATATAGCAGCAATAACTTCTTAGTATTGTTATATAGATATAATGTATATATAGGCCAATGGACCAAAATATACGTTGTGCAGAATTGGTTCAAAGAAATTTCAAAACTTTATGCATTTTTCTTGAAAAGTACATCTATCTGTGCATCCATTTGTGCCACTCTGCCAGCACACAACACTTTGTTTCCAAATTCTAACACACATTTTTATTCTCTCCTCCTCTCTTTAGCACCATTCCTATAGGTCGTATCTTGGCTTCACCTGTTTGATGCAAATATCAACTGCAGAGCACGACTATGTGGTGGATACGCTGGAACTTCGCAGTGAGCTTCAAATGTTGAACGACTCCTTCACTGATGCAAAGATAGTCAAGGTTAGTGTTTGTTTTAAATTAAGGGACTAGATTTTTCCTTTTGATCGAGTGTCGGCTTCGGTGCACTTTGGTGATGTTTAATTTTTTCGTAGCATTTGTGTGTTGTCATTTTGTCTTTGCACTTTTTAACACTTTCAAGACAGTAGGGGATTTTAATGGCCCCAATTCTAAAAGGGTATCTATTACTTTTAGGGATAAGAAAGCCGTCTTTCTTTCTAAAAAAAAATTTAAAAGCTCATATAACAACATTTTCTGACATGTGGAATTATGTTTCTTATAAATGTTAATAAGGAAAGAGCAAATGCTGATTTAAAACTTGTGTAATGATATCTTATGTATGATACATATTGAAAAAATTGGTTGCCGTGAAATGGTCAAGGGTGTGAGCTCAAACTCCAGTAAGGTCAGTATTCACACATATGCTGAAACTAGTGAGTTTGTGAGACTATTCTCCTTTGATATTGCATCCAATTAAGCCGGCTGTTGCACATTGATACATTGTGTGATGGTGGTATAGTGGTGCATAGATAAACCTGTCTGACTTCTTCCTCTTGTATCCTAGCTTCAGCAGAGGTACAATGATATGTCAGATACAAGACTACTTAAGATATTGATTGAAAAAGCTGTGTAGTTTTCAGGGGGCGTACTCAAACTTTGAATCGGTTCTATCCCTAAAAGGGCTGCAATGTGTTTGTGGATTTTTTGGTTAAATCATCGCATGCTTTTATTTAAGCCTGAGTCGAATCGATTGGTTAGCCGGTGTTCGATCGAAGACATCGAATCCCGAATACGTTTTGGCAAATTCGGTGCATCGATTTGTAGTCCGCCAGATTTTTGACTACCGTAGCCACCATGAAAAAATCAAATAAAAAAAGAAACTCTGTAACGTACAGCATATATACTAGCAGAGAACGTGAAGGCGACTTCAAAGTTCAAACTGTTGGCTAACTTTCGCTAATTCGCTCGCGCAGGACTTCGCGCTGTACCTGTGCTTTCTCTATGGAAAAATCGTTTTGTCGTTACGAACTGAAGTTTACGATAATTTTCTTGCACTCTCTCTGCATTGTCAATTTGACAATTGTATAATTGAACATGATAAATACGGGCATGAGTACGAGTGTTCCTACTTAATTCGCAATAACTAATATCACACTCTCATCAAATTGGCAATTACATCTGAATGATCTCTGAAGCTGAATGAAGTCGAGTCTATATTGAGCGACGAAAAGTTTATTTCGTATTGTGTTTTTTTTTTGGCATCGAACAAACGTGTTCCATTCAGCTCTCCAAAGACAAAGTAAGATTATTAATTCTTTGAATTTGAATCATTGTCGGGTGTGTCGACAATGAGCATCGCTTCGTGCGACACTAGTGACATTTTGGCTAGACATACGGACTAGAAACTTAAGATTTTGGCTCGTCCGCTGTGATTTTTACTAGCCATTGGCTAGCGGGCTATCGTTAATGTCGAGCAGCGAGAGCCCATACAACATATGCCCGCGATGCCAGCGGACCGGTCACCGGTGCATGGTGCATGCACTGCGTGCAACTGTGTGCAACTCTGTTTTCACCGCACATCATTTATCGATTAACCGGTATTCGATCGAATCAAAGCCGTCGAATCCCGGTTTATGAAATATTCGATATGACTCAGGCTTACTTTTATTTATAAAATTTCAACTGTTTGTTTCAGGAGTGTCAACCAGATATCTTTCCATCTGTGTATTATACAATACATAATCACTGTTGATGAATATATGAATGATTGGTAAAGTGATAGTTCCAAAATTGTTACCAGATATGGATATTTAACTTTATATGATTTGTCATTATAGGATGCTCAATCCACATGCCACGTTTCTTCATTTTTTGTGGTGGCTATGCAGCCATGATCCTATGATCCTAGGGGGATATAAAATCACATGACTTTCTTGTCTGTTAGATCACCCAAAAGGCCTGGCCTTATTAAGGTGAAGTAGGCCAAGATGTGAGGTAGATATATGTCTACTCCTTAGGTTTGTTTCTTTTGTAGGTCTTCCATGGAGCCAGCATGGACCCAGACTGGTTACAGAGGGACCTCGGTTTCCATGTAGTCAACATGTCTAAGATACCCATCGGTTTAGTTTATTGTCTGTCATCAACAGAACACAGGATGACTTTGAAAGTAAAAGGGTGATGAGAAGAGCTAGATTTATGTCTACTCCTTATGTTTGTTTCCTTGTTAGGTCTTCCATGGAGCCAACATGGACATTGACTGGTTACAGAGGGACCTCGGTCTCTATGTAGTCAACATGTTTGATACCCACCAGGCTTCACGCTCCTTGGGGTTTCCCCATCATAGTCTGGCTAGTCTTCTCTCTAGGTACTGCCAGGTGGAGGCTGATAAACAATACCAGTTAGCAGACTGGAGAATAAGGTAAGGTAGATCTAGATATTTGATTTACCGTACATAAAGCCAGAAACTTTTGCAAATCTTTGGAGTGCTTCAGATAGGCGAAAGGTTCATGTCACAGAATTAATGAATCCCAGTACACAAAAGTTTCCTACCAATAAAACAGCCTTCATCTATTTGAGAAAGTTCATGCCACGGATGTTTCTTGTTTTAGAGTAGGGTCTAATAAGAGACTATTTCTTTTTGTGTTGGGTTGGGGGGGGGGGGGGGAGATGGGGAGGGGGAGGGAGGGGGAGGGGAGTGTTATGTCTTGTTTTTCGCAATTTTACTGTCAGAATTTGCTGTAAGAGAAGATATTGTCTTTCAAAATGTTTGCATTGTAAAAATAACATTTTCTTCAACAGATCCAGACTTCTGTAAAGCGTTTGTGTGTGTGTAATTTAGTTTGGACAGATGTGTTCAATCAATCCAATATGATTATGTCTGGGACCAACCTTTAACGTCACCATCCCAAAGACGTGAGTGAGATTCGAACTTGGGTCTTATCAGAGTCAGTTTGTAGGCAAATATAAAAAGCTGCCTGTAGACATCACTGCTAGACCAACTCCCATTCCCTAACATCAATCCCGATTGCTAACATAGCAATTGTCTTATATGACAAGGATTTATCAATTTTTGTTGGGTTGGTGTTACATTGCACTTCTTCTACATTGCATCCAATTAAGCCGGCTGTGACACATTGTTACATCGTGTGATGGTGGTATAGTGGTGCATAGATAAACCTGTCTGACTTCTTCCTCTTGTACCCTAGCTTTAACTCCTAGCAGAGGTACAATGATATGTCAGGTACAAGTTTATACAAGAGCCAGATTGATATTTGTACGTCATGAATGTTGATGATAGTTTTAGGATGGTGGTTTGTGTCGTAGATATTTGATTGATTTACTCATATGTTCCCACTCTGATAACGGTGCTAGGTAGTAATATTAGTTAGTTGTCTATATCTAAAGTAATCAGTGGACTCAAGATCTATGGAATTTGGGATTGAGGTGATTAATCAAATGATGAGGACCTTTGTTAACATTTTATTTTAAAAAATGATACACATCAAAGTTCCATCTGTGTGGATAATTAATTACTGACACTCTTCTCTCTCTCTCTCTCTCTGGGTGCCATATCTATCAAATTTTACTCTGTTTCTATCATGCAACATTATCTCCTTTCTCCGGTCTTTCACTCCTTTCTCTTCCAGCCATCTCTGCATTCTATCCATCCATAGTACTTTTCTTGTTCCTCTGCTCCCCTTTTGCTTGATCTTTCCTCTGTAGTGCCAGATTCCCCAGCCCTTTTCTTTGTTATCAAGTGTCCATTAATCTCTTTCTGCTGCATCCTTTTATCGCAAATCAGTTTCCTTTTCACCTCGGCTCTTCTGAACACTTTCTTAGTACTCACTCTACCTGACCATGGGACCCTCGGCATTCTTCTATAAAACCATACTTCGCAGCTCTCATAGATGCTTAATTTATTGATGAATATTATTGGTATGTTTGTTACTGTCTTGCAGGCCTTTGCCAGAAGAGATGGTGCACTACGCAAGAGAAGACACCCACTACTTACTCTACATCTATCACATGATGAAGAATGAACTCATCAAACGTGGCAACGAACAGAGGAATCTCCTCCGGGCTGTACTAGATCAGAGCACTAGGATTTGCATGCAGGTAAGTACCATCAACCATTTTGTTTGTGTGGGCAGGGGGATGGGCTTTGAAAATAACAGTGAGAATTTGCTAAGGCTAACCATGTAATTTGTACTCATAGACCGGTTGTTCGTGTGCTAGTACGACTTTTAATTCACCAGCCCAAATGCAATTTGAATACCCACTGATGTAATGTTTATGCAGCAAGTCATGATATGTCCAACTTAAGGATGTTTAAAAAAAAACAAAAACATAATCACTCCTTATATTGAATACCAGTGTCGTATAGTGCTTGACAAATATATTTCTAAAATGTAGTTTGACATCAAGCATGTCGAAGTACAGATTTATGTGTATTTGTTTTTTGTTGTAAAGGTTGTGGTTTTTTTTTCCAGAAAGATCTTTTGTGTTCTTCTTCATAGAAAAATACTTTCTGATGGCCCGGTCAAATGCAGCGATTTAAAAAAAAATCTTTGTGAATTATATTACATTGATTTACTAAATGCAGTTTTTTATTATCTTATTCCTGTTTAGCGTTACATCAAGCCCATCTTCACCAATGACTCACACGTTACAGCATTCAAGAAAAATAGGAAGACCTTCAACAAGAAACAAGTAAGTGTAGATTACACTAATAGTTCTGGGCCCTGTTTCATAAAACTTGTTATCAATAACAAGTTGCAATAACTGTTATAAGCTACTGAAATCCTTGCATCTGATTGGCTGAGACCAAATTTGTCATAGAAATGTAGCAGTTGTTACTGAGAAGAAGTTTTATGAAACAGGGCCCAGATATATTAAATTTGTTTTAATCATAAAAAGGCTGGGCTATCCTTTTTTGGTATCTCAGTTGGGGAAGGGTGAATTCCACCCCACTCCCAGTTTAGAAAAAAAATTATGACACTTGGTATGTTAGCTAGAGCATTGTGTAATGATTAAGCCCATGCAGTTTCATATCAATATCACAAACGAATTGGGAATAATTGTTAAGTGAGTTTTCAGATATTCATATATGACAATAGGGCATTGTAAACTGATTATGGAGGAAATAACTGTGGCAGCTAAGTGCAGCATAGTGTCTCCATAGTAATCAAGGCTTCCTTTTTGCTATTAATATCAGTGGCAGTGAGCTACTTCATTAACCAACCAAAGCTTTCTCTGAGAGTCTATGAAATCTATGAAAACATGGATTTTAGTAATATGTGTGACCCTCCACCACAAAACGACCAATAAGTCGGAAATTTTGGTTTTTTAATTTGAGCACAGTTTGAAAGCTTGCGATTCTTAGCTTCAAAATGATATATAACTTGTCCTCTATGGACTAAGCAAACCCTTATAAATTACAATTAGAATGTCGAGTGTCAGACAGGCTTATGACCAAAACAATAGAGAAAACTGGCTCTAAAGAAACCATTTAAGAGCGCCTAATCTGTGTCCTATTGTTTGTCGCACAAAAGGCTGAGTCACGCTCCAAAGCCTACACTGTGAAGTACTGATTGGATTCGGTTGAAACTTTGCATACCTTTAGAATAGATATATTTCTTTCTTTCTCTAGATTTTGAATATCAGACGATGCATAGTTTTTGAGCTGTACCAGAAAAGCGATGTGAAGTATGATCCCAAACAAAGTTTGAATGTCCAGGAATAAATGGTCATTTTGAATGAGAGTAAAAACATATTCATCACGGTATTTTACCCCGAAATTTTGCCAGATGGTAGATTAATAAATTAACTTTCAGAAAATACAAAAAAACTTAAAATAGAAATTTCCACCCCAAACAACCTTTTTCAGCTGTTTACTCTAAAAACTCCCATTTGCGTTTTATTGGTCGTTTTGTGGTAGAGGGTCACATATGGGTTTTTTTTTTTAATTTTCATTTCTGAAAATGCAGTTTATTCGATGTATTTCCAAACAGATGCATGCCTTCAAGAAGTTATTTGCCTGGAGGGATAGCTTAGCTAGACAGGAAGATGAGAGTACTGGATACATCCTACCCACTCACATGATGTTCCAGATTGCTGAAATACTCCCAAAGTAAGCCCAAATTGGTTTTATATAGAGGGATATGCTTCTTGTCATGCATAACAAATTGTGGATGTCATGTAAGTAGGTTGTTAGGGATTCCCTACCTATCGTTCAGTCATACAGAAGCGCTGGATACAATCACAGTGAATTGCAGCCACACATATATCAGGATCGAGTAGGCTAAGGAAATTAGAAGTGAGCAATTTCATGTATGATCTCATAGCAGTGTGCCCTCATGCTTTGAAGCCTAATACTATTTTTGTCTAAGCCATCACCCCCCAAACCCCCCCCCCCCAAAAAAAAAAAAAAAAAAAAACCCAACACAAACAAAAACTTTTTGTCAGGTTTCTTTGATTTTAGTTGATGAATAGCTATATACAGTTTTAAGATGCCATGCAGTTTTGACCTCTTGATGTGGAATATGAACTGATGAGAGATGGAAAATAATTATTATCCAGGGACAGGATGTAAATTCCTATGTTTCACTGGTTTTCGGGCCGTATGCATTTGTGAGACTCGGGGTACGTATGTCTGTATTGCATCCAAATAAGCCGGCTATTGCACATTGTTACATTGTGTGATGGTGGTATAGTGGTGCATAAATTAACCTGTCTGACTTCTTCCTCTTGTACCCTAGCTTCAACTCATAGCAGAGGTACAATGATATGTCAGATACAAGTTCATTTTGATTTGATTTGTTTTGATTTAGTCAAATAATATGCTGGTGATATATTATTGTGCTTCCATGTTGATTTACATTTATATGTGTGAATGTTGGGCTGGTGCTTGAGCCTTTTGAAGCCTTATTTCAACCATGTTATCTTTCATTTCTTATAAAATTCTTTGTTAGAAGACATTCTTGGAAATGTTTCCTTTCCAATCGACCCTGTTCAGGCTGTGGTACTGGACAGTATTTTTAAGTGTGGCTGGCACAGGGGGAAGAAGTTGATCTCCCTTTGAGAACTTGCCTATAAAATCTCTGAGCAATCTAGAACTTTGTACTTACATGAAGAAATGTTTTAAAGGCATTTGGTAACTTTGTGGAGGCTTGATTTAATAAATTGTCAAATTTTGATATTTGTCTTGTATAGTGATGTTCAGAAGGATAAATATACAGCCAGGCATAGAAAGGTTTTCAAATATATAATGCTATTAATTAGATATCTGTGACTGAATACTCCTATTTACGAAAGCATATGGCCATATGCTTTAGTCTAACACTGAGTCAATGGGGGGAAATGAGTCTGGCATATCCGGTCACTTGCAAATGTTTACTTTTGTGAAGCACATGATGATTTTGAAGTGCATTTTTCCCCATGGGCTTCATTTTTACACCATATTACATACACTGATAGCATGTAAGGCCAGACAGCTCAGATTTTATCAAGCCTCCACAAAGTTACCTCATCACTTTAAAATAATTATGTACATACAGTACATTTAGTTTTTCTGCTGAAAACTGGTTGATTTATGATAATTGATATACAATAATGGATATGCAATAATGGATATGCATGATAAATTTTTCCTTCATCTTTTTTTCTCTTTCTTTCAAGGGACCAGGGTGGAGTTTTAGCCTGTTGTAATCCTGTACCCCCGCTCGTCAAACAGAACATCAATGAAATACATCATTACATCTTGGAAGCAAGGGGTCACCAAGCAAACCAGGAGGGCAAGGTAGGAATCATTGGATACTTTATTAGACACATGAATCAACTGACACAACTGAGGAAAACCTATTGGCAACGGAAAGTTCTATTGAAGCTCTATCTTGTGATGGTTCCATTTTTTAATTAATCTTAATGCTTTTGACATTAATGTAACTAAGTTGACAAACAATTATAAATGAAGTACCAAGAGTCGGATTTTTGAGGTGTTAATCTTTTGTTTCATCATTTAATTGGGCATGAAATATGACAGCACAAAAATTTTGTAATACATAGTCCCACTCCACGCTTGTTTCTTGAGGAAAGAGAAACATTATTTTTGAGTCCAAAGTATTAGTTATCTTAAAGTATATGGTTTCATTTTCTTTCCAGGTTAAAAAGGAGGAGGTGTTTGCCTCCAAAACCAACACCTTCTCTGCCCCCCTCATAGACCCTCTGGAGAGCCTCCTATACTGTCCCCATGACAACAACATGCACCAGGAAGGTCAAAGGTCAACTAATGAGCTCTCAGGTAAGGACTCGAATTATATTAATTTTCAATCTCAAAATGCCGAATTCTGGTTGAATATTTTCTAAGAGCTATAAGTTCCTTGGCAAGTTCATGCGTAATATATGTAAGCCCTCAACAATCAGCGTATAAGATTTCATAGATTTTTGGTTTATAAAGAGCAGAATGCTTTTTTTGGGGGGGGGGGTTGTTTTAAGAGCTGCAAATTCTTTCCATTCTTCAGTTGAATACTTACATAGAAGAGGTGACAATAATTTGTAATGCTGGAGCCCTTAATGTGAAAAGATAAGCAATGAAAAGAAAATAATACACAAATAAATATAAGTGCAAGTCGTACATGTACAATAGTGATTTCGGTTGGCTGAAAGTTTGATTTATGAAGCTGTGTTGTGTTGAAAGTAAGCCAGATTTCCTTTGCCAGGTTACAAATCACCATTTTCCTTTATTTGTGTATTAATGTTGTTGATTCTTTAAACAGTGTTTTTAATATCTTTTTTTAGAAATTGTTTTTTTAATCCAAACGATGACCAGGATCTCACTGCATTTCCTTTGGCACTTACCAATGACCTTTGATACTACTTGTCATGCCATAGTTGTGATAATGTTTTTACATCATTACATATAAAGCCTTCCAGGAAACATGTTTTGCAAAATAACTTGTCTTGGTGCCATATTGACTCTGTTTTCTGTTCCTTCACCAGGATGTTCAGTGTATCCACTGAATTGGTTTCGATTATCAGGTATCATTTTGCTCATGTGAGCAAAGGTATTGCCGAGTTCCTTTGTAAATTGTTTTACATCTCTATGGGTCCCATTTCATAAAACTTGTTATTAGTAACAACTGCCCTTTTTTATGACAAATTTGATGTCAGCCAATCAGACGCAAGGATTTCAGTACCTTATAACAGTTATTGCAACTTGTTATCGATAACAAGTTTTATGAAACAGGGCCATGGTGTGTATATATTTTTATAACGCTGTATCCTTGCCAAGAACAATTTTAGGTTTGCAAAACTTCACTCTTAACCCTTCTAGGTCAGGAATTATTTCAGGGCTATATTGATCACATTTTGTTCTTCAAATTGGCAACAATAGTATTTTCCTTTTAGTTCTACATGGTTCTATTAAGGTGTAATGTCTTTGAAAACAATATACATGGTTAGATATGTTGTCGAATAGTTGAAAAAATTACAAATTTTCATGAAAAAAAATGATTTTGAACCCCTCAGTGTGTTGCCAATTCAAGGATTTAAAAGGTTATTCTCATTTTTAAAAATTGCTGGCTTTAAATGCAATATGGTCATGCAACAAAAATGGACATACTGCAGTACGTGCAGAAATTTTGCTCTTTCTGCTCATGCATCTGGTATATTTGTTAGAGCTTTGAATCACAAGTTATTGAGCCAAACCACAAAATGTGATCAGTTGTCTCGAAAGGGTTAGTTTCCCTAACAGACGGGAACTACCAGTGCTGCGATTCAAGCAGACTGACTGTCTGTCTGTGTATGTGAAGCATGCCTAAGGCCCCCTGCTTTAGAAAATGTGCGATTGATGAGGGTTATTGCCACATTTAATGCTAATATTTTGCATGAACCTTAAGAACTGATATTCCAAGTTTCAAAATTGATTTTTTTGCAACTCAAATAATAGGGATAATTGTTTTGTTTGTTGTTTTTTTTTTTTGGGGGGGGGGGCGACAGTGACAAAATCCTTTTAAAGAGAAGGTTGAGTTATGGGAAAGGTAAAATATAATTTGTGAGCTTTCTCATTCATTTTATGTCAGTTTGGAACAACATCATAGTAGAAATGTCCCATGAAAAGGATTCCTCTTCAAATGCCCTTGTATTGAAAATATGACGAGAAATAGCTGAAGGGTTTGGGCCGAACATTCATGCCACATTGTGTGTAGTCCCATATACCCATATCTGTGTGCCATGCATGTGCTTTTCAGTTCAGTTCATTTCACTTTTATTCCACACCAAGCAAACATACAAAGTCATAATACATAATACATAATTATACACAATACATAATACATAATACATAAAAGTCTAATACGTAGGCATATTGACAAAACTGTGTACATACATGTGTATTAAAGTCTATACATGTTTTGTAATATACAACAGAAAGAATATGTATATACAAGTGGAAGGACCTAAAAAAAAAAGCTACACTTGTAAGCATAGGCCCTACTGGTTGAAAAGAAAGGGGAAAAGGCATATATATATATATTTAAGATGGAGAAAGAATGATAAATGTCACTTTGTTTGGAAAGGAGAGTGAGAGAGAGAGAGGGGGGGGGAAGAGAAACAAAGTGAATATGGAATACAAGATAATTTACTGCAATAAATCATATATACCTACCTATTATGCCTGTAGTCTTGACTACGGGACCCCTTCGAGAATTATCACACATGTGTCACAAAATTGTGCGCACCCCCCGTAATCCTATTGTCCCCTTTGCCACTCACGCGCGTCAGTACGCTACGGCCATCTGCCTCTTTCTTGCTCGCCCCCGACGAGTTAGGACGTATAGTCACAGCGCTCCTGAAATCAGGTCGTATAGTATCTTTTTGGTGCGCTTTTTCACATAGTTAAAGCACTTTTAGGTACCTATATTCGCTTAGATTATAGTACTGTGTGTTTTAGTAGTCACTTTTGCCGATTGCAAGGGATTTTTGATATCCTTTTCTTGGCATTTATTTTTCCCTTTTACGGTCAGCCCCACGTAGATATTTCTGTGTGTTTGCGGGTGTTCCGTTTGTCACCGAGCCTTTGGGTTCGGTGTTTGTTCTTACGGTTTTTTGGCTGTGAAAATCGTTTGTGCCTATCTTCCAAATAAATTTTACTCTTATTTTACTGCATTCAGTTGAAGTATTTCTTAATTTGAAAAGTATACTTTATTGTCTGTTTTATTGCAGTGGTATGAATTCGGAAGAAGAAGCAGCTGGGTCAAGGAGACCTGCTTCTTCCGAAGAGTTGTCTAGCAAGACGACTCGGCCTTCCAGAACTCCCCCGAGTACAGCGGTACGCGGGGGAGGGAGGAGGGCTAAAGGTAAGTTGCCTAGTGGTGTTCCCTTGCAGAGTTTGCCAGTTTCGGAGCTTGCGGCTTCGGGACGGGTGGCGTTAACTGAATCGGGATTGTCAACTCCGAAGCCTGTGGTTTCGGGGTGGGTGGCGTCAGATTCTAGTGGTTTGGATATCTCAAATCCAATCCCCCGGTCGCTGAGACCAGAGGGGGGGGGCTGTTGTTTCCCGTACGGTAGCGTTCACTCGCTCTGATCCGTTAGGGGAGACGCGCCCCACTACTGCAGGGCAACCCACGGGCTTAGTCCATGTTGGTCTGGGTTCTCAAACCCTAGCCCCCGGCAAACGCCATATGGGGGAACGAGTACTTTCTGGGCTGTCTCAGTTGCCAGCTGATGGGAATGCTCGAGCTAACAATTATGGACGCTCTTCGGAGCAACAGGTGTTTTCACCTGAGTGCGTGACTACTAGAACGAGTACTTTCTGGGCTGTCTCAGTTGCCAGCTGATGGGAATGCTCGAGCTAACAATTATGGACGCTCTTCGGAGCAACAGGTGTTTTCACCTGAGTGCGTGACTACTAGTGCTCCCCTATTGCCGCTTTCGAGCGGTCCAATAGTGGGTTCACATGCCTTTAGTAGTCATCGGGCACATACCGGGTCATCTCGGTCTGCCCACGCACTGGGAGCTTTTAGCTCCCAACCCATGGCTACGGCATCTTCTTGCCTAGCCAATATGGGTGATTTGGGCGATTCTCTAGGCTTACGCCATGAGCGCTCCAATCCCTTTATGGAAAGTGAACGTCCCTCCGCGGAGGAATCGGTTCGTGTTTCCGAAGACGCTTCGGGGATCCGAATGAATCCGATTAAGCGTTCTAAGAAAAGGGTTTCGGCTACGACTATTGTCGAGCCAGCCAAGAAAAAGGCCAAGAAGAAGGCGAAAAGAGGCGAGGCTTTGCCGGCCTCTTGCCCGTCTGGCCTGGCTGACCCGGCTAGCTCCTCTCAAGCTGACATGTT
Source organism: Heliocidaris erythrogramma (assembly GCA_025617745.1). NCBI lineage: Eukaryota > Metazoa > Echinodermata > Echinoidea > Camarodonta > Echinometridae > Heliocidaris > Heliocidaris erythrogramma. The sequence continues at coordinate 17,763,148 of CM046865.1, read as the reverse complement.
CAGTATGATGCGGGCTTTTGCTCAGAATCAGGGTTGGTCCTTTGTACCGGCTTCTTCAACCCTGACTTCTGTCCCTATTCAGGGATCTCGCTTTGAGTCTGATCAACCTTTTGTGATTGATTCCTCTTTGTCTGAGACTGATTCGCATGTGCCTCCTACTCCCGCGGCCCTTGGGGCTCCGCCGGGCGAGGAGACTGTTGGTGAACCATGCGGGGACCCGCCTGCGGAGGCCTTTGTTAGCGTTCCTTTGTCTCATTCCACTCGGGTGGAACCAGATTTGGATGCGTCCTCTCAAGCTTCGGTTCCCGAATCGCTTGGGCAGGCGGAGTCTCAATCGCTCAATCTCTATGGAGTGGAAGCGATTGCTTTGTTGTCCAAATATCTCCCTGAAGTTCAGTCAACCCGCGCGCAGGGTTCGACTTCGCGTTGGAATTTCAAGCAGCAGGTCTCCTCTGAGGATATTGCTCTCGAGGAGGCTTTCAAGCTGGAGTATGACCGCATTGAGGCCGCGGTGTTGGTTAAGCGATCTAATGCGGTCAGGGGTAAGGCTTTTGCCTTTTGTTCTCAGGACCAAGACAGCTTTTTCAAGGCTAAGATTCTTTCTCCTGAGATTTTAGAGGTTGGTCGTCGCTTGCGGGCGACTAATCCGCTTACCTCCGCTGCGTTCAGGGCGGAGGATAAGATTTGGTCTAATATTGAAAACCACATTAGGTCAGGGATGCGTTTGTCGGCTTTTCAAGGGCTTCTCTCTGACCTTAGGTCCAGGGCGGAGGAGTTGAATGTTACCGATGGTGACAAGCTGATTATTGACGACTTGCTGCATACTCTTTTTTGTCTGCAGTGGTCGCAGCTTTCCACAGCAGCTGCTTCGGCTACGTTCCGTCGCAGGACCTCGGCTCTCTCAGCACTGGGTGTTAGAGAGTCGGGCATTGCTCAACTTCTCCGAGATGTTCCGTCTCGGGGTCCTTCGCTTTTTGGTGGTAAATTCGCTACGGTGTTTCAAAGAGAGATCGATGCGCGAAAGCAGATCTCGGATATGACTAAGCAGTTTCACACTAGCTCTAAGCCAACGCGGGCCCCTGTTCAGCGTAGACCTGCTGGTCCTGTTTCGGGTCAACGCAGTCGCGTGTCTAGGGTCCCGCCTCCTGAGCCTCAGCCAGCTCCGTCTCGTGGGAGAGGGAGTCGTGGCAGGGGTTTTTCGAGAGGTTCTCGTGGTAAGGCGATGGCTTCGCAGAAGGCCAAGCCTGGTTTTTGACGTTTTTCCCCGAGCGCTTGTTCGACCGAATGTGGTAGGTGGCCGACTTCATGCGTTTCTCCCCGCTTGGGAGGCCATCTCCGGGGACGGGTTTGTTCTCTCCGTCGTGCGAGACGGATTCTTCATAGATCTTTGCGCCTCGCTCCCCGGAGGGGCTATAAGAATTCGGTCACCTCCCATGTCTGCCCTGTCTCGGTCTCATGCTTCGAAGGAGATCGAGTCTCTTTTGGAAAAGAGGGCTATAGAAAGGGTAAGAGACAGGCCGTCTCTTTCCCTTTCTCCAATATTTGTTATTCCCAAGCGCTCGGGAAAACTTCGTTTGATACTGAACCTAAAGAGGATAAACAAATTTATTCCTCCGGTTCATTTTCGTATGGAGACTCTTGCCTCCATTCTTCCGTTGATCAAAAGGGAAGACTACGCGGTCTCGATAGATCTCAAGGACGCGTACTTTCACATCCCCATTCATCGCGCATCTCGCGATCTTCTGGGGTTCTCCTTCCTCTCGGAGACTTACCGGTTTCGGGCTCTTCCCTTCGGGCTGCGCCCGGCCCCTCGGGTTTTTACTCAAGTTGTAGCGGTGCTAGCGGCCTTTCTGAGGCGTCGCGGCCTGCGGTTGTTTTGTTACCTGGACGATTGGCTTCTCCTTGCGGAGTCGCGCGATCGTTTGTTGGACGAGACTCGTTTGCTAGTCTCTCTTACTCAAGACTTAGGTTTCCTAATAAATTGGGAAAAGTCAGAGTTAGTCCCCACTCGCAACCCAGTTTTTCTGGGGGCGGTGTTAGACATAAGGAATCAGTTAGCTCGGCCCAGTCGAGACAGGATTCTCACCATTGTCTCTGCGGCTCGCAAGCTCTTGCTGGCCAGAAGAGTCTCGGCCAGACAGTGGCTTCAGTTTCTAGGTTATCTGGCTAGTCAATGGTTTAGAGGACTGCCGGCTCCTCATGAGACCCTTTCAGAGACATCTCCTCAGGTTCTTCAAGCCGGGAAAAGACTCTCTTTTGGTCTGGATTCCAGTACCGGTAGAGATCAAGTCTCTTCTCGCTTGTTGGACGAGCGAGGTGTTTCTCGCGCGAGGCAGGTCCTTCTCTGTCCCTCTTCCGTCGATATCGGTTGCGACGGACGCCTCTCGGTTGGGGTGGGGAGGACACTGCAACGGCAGCACGGTTGCGGGGGATTGGTCTCATCTTGGGACTCTTCCTCATATCAATGTCCTGGAGTTTATGGCAGTTCTGTTGACCTTGCTCCATTTCAGAAGTCGACTTCTCAGTCGTTCGGTTCTGATTCTCACGGACAATGTTACCGTGGCGGCATATATCAATCGGCAGGGAGGCACTCGTTCGGTTGCCCTGAATGCCCTAGCAGCTCAGCTGTGGAGGTGGTGTCGTCGCATGGCAATCACACCCGTGGCCTCTTTCATCCCAGGTCGGGAAAACCTCATTGCGGATTTTCTGTCCCGGGGCAGGTATCTTCCATCGGAATGGATGCTCCATCCGGAGGTATTTTGCCGCATTCGCACTTGCCTAGGTCCACTGGAAGTGGATCTATTTGCGTCGGTGCTAAATCACCAGCTGCCGAAGTATTGCTCCCGTGTTCGCGATCAGGGAGCATGGGCTCTCGATGCTTTCTCCCTCAGCTGGGAGAACCTTCAGGGATTCGCTTTTCCTCCCTTCCAACTGATTCCGCGTGTCTTGCGGAAAATCAGGGAAGATCGGGCGAGGGTGCTTGTAATAGCTCCCTTTTGGCCCAGGAGGAATTGGTTTCCGGAGCTTATGAGCCTTCTAAGGGCTCAACCGTTAGTTCTCCCGTTAAGAGCGGATCTGGTGTTACAGCCCCTATCGGGGATTCTTCACCACAATCCGGAGTCTCTTCATTTGACTGCTTGGCCCCTGTCAGGGAATCTGCAAGACAGTCGGGTCTCTCTGATAGAGCCGCGGACTTTTTAATGTCCAGTCGTAGGGTTTCTACTAGGGAAATTTACAATTCCGTCTCTCGGTCTTTTTCCTTTGGTGCAAAGAGAGAAATCAAACCCCTTTTAAGGCTCCTATTGGTTCAATTGCGGATTTCTTAATCTCGTTATTTGACAAAGGGAGATCTATTTCTACTATCCGAGGCTACCGTTCGGCGATCGGGGCCATTCATTCGGGTTTTTCGGATGGTTCGGGGATTTCCAATTCCCCGCTACTAAGCGGTTTGATTCGTTCGTTCTTTCTGAAACGACCTTCGTTTTCTAAGTTAGTGCCGTCTTGGAGTCTGCCTAAGGTCCTGGAGGCCTTGGCGAAACCTCCTTTTGAACCGTTAGGTGAAGCTTCGCTTCATCATCTTACGGTTAAGACGCTCTTTTTGGTAGCTATTGCCTCTGGGCAGAGGCGCAGTACTCTTCATGCTCTCTGTCTTACTCCTGGTCATGTTCGCTGGGAGAGAAAAGGTGTTAGATTGATTCCTAGGGCTTCTTTTGTTGCCAAGAATCAGACAGCTACCTCCGGTCCTGTTGAGATTTTTCTTTGTCCGCTTTCTGACCTTTCTTCGGTGCGTGAGGACAAAGTTTGGTGTCCTGTTAGGGCTCTCAAATGGTATATTGATAAGACTAAGTCTTTTCGTAAGGATGATCAGTTGTTCTTGATCACTAGAGAGCCTTTTTCTCCTGCCTCTCTTGATTCCATTTCTAGATGGATCGTTGAAGCTATTAGGGCCGCTGGCACAGAGGCTCTTTTATCCGACAGTAAGCCTCGTGCTCATGATACTCGTAGTGTCAGCACTTCTTGGGCTCTGTTTCAAGGTGTGGCGCTTGTTGATATTTTGAAGGCTGCTTATTGGCGTTCGCCCAATTCCTTCATTTCTTGCTACCTTAGGGATATTCCCGCAGGTGAAGCTTTGTTTGCGTCAGCCACCTTGAAGACCGCTGTGTCTTCTTTGTAGTCTTTGGTGTAATCCTATTTCCTTTGCTCGAAACATGCCTCCCGGTCTTTTGAGTTGGCGCTGGTCTGGCATAATAGGTAGGTATATATGATTTATTGCAGTAAATTTGTAAAATCAGCACTGATTTTCTTATTTACTATATAAATCTATATACCTACCTATGACCCTCCCTCCTTCCCCGCTCCTTGCAAGCAACATGTTTCTTCTTGGGGTTGCTCGCAAAAGAGGAAGATGGCCGTAGCGTACTGACGCGCGTGAGTGGCAAAGGGGACAATAGGATTACGGGGGGTGCGCACAATTTTGTGACACATGTGTGATAATTCTCGAAGGGGTCCCGTAGTCAAGACTACAGGCATAATAGGTAGGTATATAGATTTATATAGTAAATAAGAAAATCAGTGCTGATTTTACAAATTAACACACGTTTACATAAACCAGTACACACTGTTACAAAGATACAATGGAATATAAGCTAAGATTAAACATATTTTACATGAAGGGTCTGGTGCCAGGGTAAGATAATCTGTCAGGATTAGCCCGCCTTATGAATATCCAATTTCAGCGAGATTCGGTCAATTTCTTTTCGTTTTGATGGTTCCAAAACCTCACAGTATACACCAATTCTTGTTTAGACATCATAACATTTCCCAATTGCCTTGATACAGTTCCTTTCACAGATCCCATGACTAGGACTTAAGTTTATCTTTAATCACCGATTCTACAGAAGGCAGACAAAGCAATTAATAAAAAATGATCAAGTATCAGGTTGTCAATCAAAACGAGAATGGAGAAGGAAGGAAAAAGAGAAGGAAATCGTCTGTGCCTGATTGGGATTCCCATTAAATCATTAACAACTCACAACTAATACCGTTGTTTCATTAATAGATAGCATTTTGAAGTGGGTTTTTTTTTTAATAGAAAATGAAATAAACATTGCAATAAATATCACCTTACATGTACTCTGTAGTCCTCACAGAGTTTACAGTACTTTTTATAGCCTTTTGATAGGTTATTGGGACATCTTTTACAGATAAACTTGAGTTCTGATCTTGGAATTACACTGCGAAATAAACTGTCTCGATGCAAATGGGAAAGGTTGATGATGTAGATATTTAAAAAATTGAGTAAACTGTGATATTTTTGGATCTTCAAAATGATAAGAAATTGACCTAATCTCACTGAAAGCACATGTACTGCTCACAGAAATTAGCATAAGTGCATACATGTATATGGCATGAATGTTCAGCCCGAACACATCAGCTATTTCTCTTAAGATTTTGAATATGAGGCATTTGAAGGGCAGTCCTTTTCAGGTGCATTTTTACTACATGATATTCTTCCATACTGACATTAACCCTCTTGTTACCACAAGACTAAAATACTATTCACTTTGTACATAGTGTTGTTGACTTTGGTCCTGACAGGGTTAAAGGAATGAAAAAGCTCACAAATTATTTTCATTGCATCCAATTAAGCCGGCTGTTACACATTGTTACATTGTGTGATGGTGGTATAGTGGTGCATAGATAAACCTGTCTGACTTCTTCCTCTTGTACCCTAGCTTCAACCGATAGCAGAGGTACAATGATATGTCAGGTACAAGCTTATGCAAGAGTAAAAATCTTTGTGAATGTGAATAAGATGATACAGATAAAATAAAGCATTGACATGATCCAAATGCTTCGAACGTGGTTCCTTAGATATTGCAATGCTATTATAGTTACTATAGGCAAATATGCTCTTAAATTCCATTCGGTCCAGTGCCAGTTGTAATTATAGAGTTCTGTGTAGGTGTATAAAACAAAACAGGAAAAGAGTCTTGATTACAACACGTTTCAAGAAAATACATTCCCTTACCTAGTGGTCAAAGACCTGTATCTAGGACACTTTCCAATATCAAAGACACTGGATTCGAGGTCTATGACCCAAATATCAATTTCTTTGCCTCAGCTTTGTTTTATTAAGACGCTGTTCCTGTTTTGTTATGGATAAAGTAGATGTGCAAGCTTCCACTTTCCGTTTCACTTTCGGCTGTCAGAAGATCTTTTCTGAAGTGCTTTGATTTCCCCTTTATTTGTATCTTATTAGAGCCATTATGAATTTGAGAATCTCAAAAAATGTATGGGATAACAAATTCCACAAAAATATCCCCTCCCCCTTAGGGTTGATATATTTTCACGGTGAACGGTCATTTTTACCATGATAATACCAGTGCCTCTATAAAATTGAGAATCTCAAAAAAAATGTGGGGGATTTAACGAATTCCACAAAAAAACATCACAGCCCCTGTGGGATTAAAAAATGTTCATGGCGAATGGTCACTTTGCTTTCTTACGACAAGGTATCGTAGTCGAATACATGTAGTTTTTAACACTTGACTTGAGATGCAGAGCTTGTGGGTTTGATCACGGTATAACGCTTACGTCCGTGAGCAAGGCACTTTATCTACATTGCCCCTCTCCACCCAGGTGTCAAATGGGAATCCAGCAGGATGAGAAAGTTATTGTGGTTTGTTCAGCATTGTGAGTGTAAAAGGTGCCTGGCTGGAATGCTCACCAAGGAATGGAGAAGGTGCATACATTGCATGCGGGCAAGCTTGAGTCCAACGACTGGGGTGTTAATATATCAGTAAAGCACATAAAAACATTGTAGATTCATTATTATTACGATTATTACTATTATATCTAGAGATTTTACATCTTCGTTTCCTTCTGAAATTCTCCCAGGACCATCTGTCCAAATAGCATCCACCTCATCCCTTCTCTATGGAGATGCTACACCCACGTTGCCAAAAGTGTCAGTTGCTGCGCCCATCATCACGATCTTTGACACGCCCTCTAATGCTGCGGAGCAGTCAGAAGGAAAGACGAATGCAGCACAGAAGAAAGTTCAGCGTTTGAAGGCATTGTTTGCAAATCCATTTGAAATGGTAAGTCTGAACATTTGTATAGTCTCACGTTACATGGAAATTTGTGTCAAGGTCGATCTATATGTACGTTTATCAGTGTGGGGATAGTGATAGAGAAGGTTTCTTTTTTTCGGGGGAGGGGGCAGTGCTGAGATGACGATTACAGTGATGATGAGGAGGAGCAGGAGGAGGAGTGTGATGATGATGGTGTGGTGAATATGATGATGATGGTGATGGTGATGATGATGATGATGATGATGAAGATGAAGATGAAGATGAAGATGAAGATGATGATGATGATGATGATGATGATGAAGATGAAGATGAAGATGATGGTGATGGTGATGGTGATGGTGATGGTGATGGTGATGGTGATGGTGATGATGGTGGTAATGAAATGATGCTGCTGGGGGTTTTTTCTTGTTGAAAATTACAACTTAGTATACATGTAGTTACTTTTAAACGTCATTATGTTATTGTTGGTATTGATATGTTATAATCATTCATCATAACAGTGAAATTATCATCTGTTTCACAATGATATTGAATGCTCCGTGATATGTGAAATTATAATTACGTACATATTCTACATCTACATACAAGATAATAATGAAAAAATTACATATATGTATTATAAAATGAAGGATTGAAATTACCTGTGGATTCAAATTGGCAATACTTTGGTTTATGATACAATATACATTAAAAAGGCTTCCTCTTGTGTGACTGAGTTTAAGCTTCGATAATGAGAAAGAAGTGGTAGTAGTACATGAGGAAACGAAGCACACTTTTGGGTCGTTGAGAAAGGTTTTTGATATGAATGGTTCCATGTACAGGGCCCAGTTAGTGACTTTGCGCTCTCACTGCCTGAAAATCTAGATCTATATGTCTCCAAGATCAAGACTATACTACCAGTCATTGTGAAGGAGATGAATGATGCAATTTAATTTCCATGTTTCAAGCTGTGAATACAGAGGACATTTCACCCATTTCCTGTCCAAACTATCAGTGTATCACACCTCCAAGTGATTAATATCCTTTTCCATTCAAGGTCCGATGCAGAATTTGTTGTTGTACTGTATATATGTACTGTACAGTTGTTGTGTATCGCTTGACTCGCAGGGTTATTACACTAGGCAAAGAGAGATAGGAGTGGAAGGAGTGAGATAGACTAAGAGAGAGAGAGAGAGGTAGAGGGGAGACAATGTCTAAGAGGGAGAGATGATGAGAGAGTGGAAGAGAGAAATAGAGTGGATGAGAAAGGTACATGTATGGTGGTATAGAGAGAGAGAGAGAGGTAGAGGGGACAATGTCTAAGAGGGAGAGATGATGAGAGAGTGGAAGAGAGAAATAGAGTGGATGAGAAAGGTACATGTATGGTGGTGTAGAGAGAGAGAGGTAGAGGGGACAATGTCTAAGAGGGAGAGATGATGAGAGAGTGGAAGAGAAATAGAGAGGATGAGAAAGGCACGATGGTGTAGAGAGAGAGAGAGAGAAAGATATAAAGAAAATGAAAATAGAAAAAACAGACAGGAGAAAGAGAGAAAAGTGAGAGCGAGAGGGAGAGAGGGGGGGGGGGGGGGGAGATAGAGAAAAAGTTAGAGAGATAAAGAGGGAGATAGATGGAAGAGGGCTGGAGAAAGGGTATGAGAGAGAAATAGATAGAGATAGAGAAGTAAGAGATAGAGAAAGAGAGATGAGAGAGGGTTATGAAAGAGGGATGAGAAAGAGGATGAGAGAGCGAGAGACTGGAGAAAGAGAGAATGGGAAGGGAAGGGAAGGGAAGAGAGTGATTGCACATATCTTTTGTTCCTGCTTGTCAAAGTACCAAGGCAACTGTGCATGCCAAGTCTTCTTAAAGGCGCATGTCTTGTCAAACTTGTCATACTATGATAGATAAAAATAGAAAATATAATGAAATATTTATGTTGCTCAGATCTTTATAGAAAAGCAGAACATAAGCATATTTATCTTTTGGCAAGACATTAATCTACATTGGCCACTCTCCACCCAGACAAAATAAATGGCTATCTGGTAGAGAGAAATTTCATTGAATGCTTGGGCACCTTATCAGGGTAGCTCGGGCCAAAGCTGCGGGTAATTATAGTGTTCAGCACTTTTTATTCTCGGAGAAAGCACTTAATAAATCTAACTATGATCATTATCATCATTATTTTACTGTGTCTAACAGTAATCATTCTGATTTTTACAAGCATTTTAGCTGGACAATTATGCCACTTTCTTATTCACTAGACAGATTATGGTATTACGCAGGGCATACATGTAAATGTACCTAACCTAATGATCATTCAGAAATAGACAAGAAATAGACAAGTCAAACAACATAATCACTAACAAAAGAGGCTTGTTCCCATCTGTGGTTAAATCGAGAGAGTGGGAGAAAGAGAGAGAGAGAGAGAGGGGGGGGGGTAGGGGAAGGGAGTGAGAGGGAAATTTAAAGTGTAGCCATATTTTAGAGGGAGACAAGAGAAAGTAATTAAGGGATAGTTCATAGTTGTGGAGATGTCGGCAAGATATGGCCATGTAGTCTTATCCTTTCAGGTTGATTAAGTTTCTAATTGCTTGAGCCGCAAGATGCGGTCAAGGGGAAGTCGTATGTGTAAGAACATCTGCAATTACGAGTCCTGATACGTCTACCTTGAAATGCTGGATGACGTCCATTATGTGGAAAGACATCCAATATATGAAGAAAAATCCATTGTGTCTGCATCTCACACCTCTCACCCTCCCCATACCACCCAAGCCCTACCCCTCAGCCACCCCCCACTGGGCGCACCAATATCGGGGAGAGAGGCACATGAGTAACACAACCGGCTAGTGATCAGTCCCCAGCATGGGGCCGCGGCGTTCCCCTCTTAGCTCTTGTCTAGCCCCTTTCATTCACCAAGTATGGTATGACAGATTAATATCGCAAAAAATTGAAAGTAACAGGCTTGCTCCTTTCATCTCCTCTTTTGTGAGGTAATAATGAAAGAATATCTCTACAACAAAAGCAAATTTCTGTGGCCACATAGCAGATTAATGCAGTGAATTATTGATACTGTTATATAAGCATTTTTTTAAGGTAATGTTGTTCGGGGGAAAATGTTACTTACATGACAGTACATCATCCAATTTCTGGCTTTGATGTAGATGTAACTGATTGGGAATCGGTATGGATTAGTGCAGTGTATTGTTAAGCAAGTTAGCTGTTTATTTAATTGCATTCATGCGCATAGTGCAACAGGAATTTTAATTTTCATCAGAGGATGATTTTATGATGAGTGCCAAGTCATTCACAAACAAAACAAATACATGTAGATATTGAAAGAAAAGTAAATAATTATATTGGAAGCAACGTTAGAATAGACATCGTATAGACATCTTGAAGGTAAAGTGCTTTATAAAACCAGAATATTGTCATAGTAATTATTAAATGTATTGTATGGAATCACAGTTCAAATGAACCAATATTTTAATCATTTTTTAAAAAGCTATTAGTGTTAGATTATATTCGTTCAGTTACATGTACATGTATTACGTATACAGTCAGATATATGATAAATAGTGGTCTACCAATCCTGTACACTAGTGGCTAGGAGTAGTGGCAACAACAAGGGTAATAAATAAAATTAGTTAGTGCCTACTTTCAATCTCCAAAGTTGTTTTGGTCCTCCCAAACCACCTCCCTGGGATGTCATAAGTCTTTATATACCGCATGTCTAGATTCTAGGCCTCTGATTGGGCAAATTTGCGGTCATGAAATACTACGGACTGCCGGGCGGTATGGTGAAAAATATTGACTGGGCATAGTTCTGCTCGCGTATACAATGCATTACAATGCGTGTACAATGCAATGCGCGCGTAGCTATGGTAATTTAGATACGCGGGCTCGCGGCCTGCACCATAGATGTACACAAACAAAATTTTGAAAGGACGATGGATGAGAATTACGTTACGGTACCGTATTTCATCTGTCTTTGAAATGAATTTCTGAGCTGACGAAGGATGCGGTGTATAAAACAAATGTTGACTGCTTCTTTTTCGCGTCACGGTTAAAAACCATGGCCCTCGGAGATCTTGCAACTGTGCTATGCCCCTGGACTGTCATCTCAGGGCATAGCACAGTTGCGATCTCACCTCTGGCCATAATTTTCACCGTGCCCCTTAAAGCAGTCAACATTTGTGTAATATTTCACTCAATCCCATGGGATTCGGTAAAGATTTGAACCATGCGTAAAACTTATTTGTACCGAGAAATGTGGTGGATGTGATGATGATGATGATGATGAGGAGGAGGAGGAGGAGGATAATGATGATGATGATGATGAGGAGGATAATGTTGTGATGATGATGATGATGAAGATGATGAAGATGATGATGAGGAGGAGGAGGATAATGATTTGATTTGATTTGATTTGATTTATTTACCACCAACAACATTTAATTACAATACATTTTTTTTACATACAATGATATTTACATATAAATGAAGAAAAGCATTGGTTGGTAAAAGGGGCGATGATGATGATGATGATGAGGAGGATAATGTTGTGATGATGATGATGATGAAGATGATGATGATGATGAGGAGGAGGATAATGTGATGATGATGATGATGATGATGATGAAGAAGATGATGATGAGGAGGAGGAGGAGGATAATGTTGTGATGATGATGATGAGGAGGAGGAGGATAATGATGATGATGAGGAGGAGGATAATATGATGATGATGATGATGATGATGATGATGATGATGAATGTTGTGATGATGACGATGATGATGATGATGAAGATGATGATGATGATGATGATGATGATGATGATGATGATGATGATGATGAAGATGATGAAGATGATGAAGATGATGAAGATGATGAAGATGAAGATGATGAAGATGATGATGATGATGATGATGATGATGATGAAGAAGATGATTATAATTTGATACTTATTTTGTGCCATAGAAGTTGTTGTTTGAATGATGGGAGATAAAAGGTTCAATCAATGTAATTTAGCTAAAAATTTATATTGTAAACATTTGAATCAATAATTCTTGGAAATGTGAATTCTTAGAGAATGTTCTTGATCTGACCTACCCTATAGTCATATACATGTATACATGTATGCAGACTTTCCATTCTTGTATGTATGTACTGTAGGTTTTGCCTTGTCTGTAATGACACTCACTACACCAAAATCATTTTGCAGCATTTGTAGTTAGCACAGGCAGTGTATCATTATGCCCCTATATTTGCTGTTTTTCTAGTAAACCTTGCCTTTTCAATTTCATTTCCTGGAGAACCTATTCAAAAATGGAAATGGAAGTTAAAATTTGTATGTATAGTTTTAGATCAGGTCATAGAATAGTTGCAGGTTCCTGCTTAAGCTCTTGATTGCACATTTTCAATGAATTGCTCATTATTTATTACAAAGGATGGCATTTGAAGCATACATTTTGATTCTTCTGCGATCGATCGCTAATTGTTCGGGCCGACTCTGACGGGCGCTTCGCCAAATTGATCGTAAAATGTGGAATGGGGACTGCGGGATCTAGTTTTCCTGTATAGATATATATTCAAGGAAACAAAAAGGAAGGGTATGCAGAAATCATTACTCTTTTCATAGAGTCTAGACAACATTTGAATGCAGTTCCGATTATAGAAATGATACTCTCTTTGGCACTATGTCCGGTGGCAGGTGAGAAAATCTACTGTAATCTAGCGGTGCCCTATCCGTCGATATTTCTACATTGCACTCCCATAAATGTACATGCGGTGATCCGAAAGTTGCTGCAGGATTTATGCTGTCAAAGATACAGGGCTTTGGCTTTGGTTGCGATTGTGTTAGGGTTAGAGTTAGGTACAGTGATGGATCCAGGGTTAGTGTTAAAATGGACCAGGGGAGCGTTTCATCAAGCGTTTTGTCAGTGATTTTTACTGACAAATTTGCTCTCAGCCAATCAGATGCAAGGATTTTAGTAGCTTATAACAGTTGTCGGTAAAAATCACTGACAAAACACTTGATGAAGCACTCCCCAGGAAGTTATTGTTGCGTGAGCATGTGTTTTACAATTGTACACATACATGTAGGACATTTGACTTGAGGATAGGTGTCTTCTTTGGATGGAAAAAAAAAAAGGAAAATGTTTTTGATAATTAGGATGTTCTTCAAATAAAGTTAAATTTTGGTAGGTTATGGTTAATTAATTTGACGAACTCTTCAAAGCACCCTTGGCTTAGTCATCTACACGTACATTGTATGCGTAGAAGTAACTCAAATTGTATACATTTTGTCCACTGTGTATCACTGTGCCCCTATTTGCTACCACACACCTACAGAAATAATTAAAAAAAAACTTCCTATTTCCTGTTTTTTTATGTTTTTATTGTATCCCCCGGCAGTATGCCGGAGGATACTTTGGATTCAGCAGCGTTTCGCCGCCGCCGCCGCCGCCGCCGCCGCGTCACATTCTTGTGTGCGCTCTAGCGGTCACATTTCTCGACGAATTTCTTTCAGACTTCCTGTGGACGTGTATCTTGGTAAAATCTGGACCCCTATAGTTTCTGGTGATGCTGCCCCCAGTGTTCCGTCTTTTATAGGGTAAAAGGCCATATTTTTGGGGATAGTTTGTGTGCGCTCTAGCGGTCACATTTCTCAACGGATTTTGTTCAAATTTTGTATGAAGGTGTCTCTTGGTAAAATCTGGAACCCTATAGATTTTGGTGATGCTGCCCCCAGTGTTCCGTCTTTTATAGGGTCAAAGGTCATATTTTGATAGATGTCTTGTGTGTACTCTTGTGTGCGCTCTGGCGGTCACATTTCTCAACGGATTTCGTTCATATTTTGCATGAAGGTGTCTCTTGGTGTAATTTAAAAACTTATAGTGTTTGGTGATGCTGCCACCAGTGTTCCGTCTTTTATAGGGTCAAAGGTCATACTTCAGGGCATGGCGTGAGTGCACTCTGCAGGCCACATTTCTCAACGGATTTTGTTCAAATTTTGTATGGAGATGTATCTTGGTATAATCTACACATGTTTAATTTTTGGTGATGCTGCCCTCATTGTTCCGTCCTTTATAGGGTCAAAGGTCATTTTTCCATTTCTTGCACTCTTACTTCTGCATTTCTTGACGGATTTCATTCAAATTTTGTATGGAGATGTATCTTGGTATAATCTACACATATTTAATTTTTGGTGATGCTGCCCTCATTGTTCCGTCCTTTATATAGGGTCAAAGGTCATTTTTCCATTTCTTGCACTCTTCTGCATTTCTTGACGGATTTCGTTCAAATTTTGCATGAAGGTGTCTCTTGGTGTAATCTAAAAACCTATAGTTTTTGGTGATGCTGCCACCAGTGTTCCGTCTTTTATAGGGTCAAAGGTCATACTTCAGGGCATGGCGTGAGTGCACTCTGCAGGCCACATTTCTTGATGGATTTCTTTCAAATTTTGTATGGAGATGTATCTTGGTATAATCTACACATCTTTACTGTTTGGTGATGCTGCCCTCATTGTTCCGTCCTTTATAGGGTCAAAGCTCATTTGTCCCTTTTGTGCACTCTTACTTCTGCATTTCTTGACGGATTTCATTCAAATTTTGTATGGAGATGTATCTTGGTATAATCTACACATATTTAATTTTTGTTGATGCTGCCCTCATTGTTCCGTCCTTTATAGGGTCAAAGGTCATTTTTCCATTTCTTGCACTCTTACTTCTGCATCTCTTGACGGATTTCGTTCAAATTTTGCATGAAGGTGTCTCTTGGTGTAATCTAAAAACCTATAGTTTTTGGTGATGCTGCCGCCAGTGTTCCGTCTTTTATAGGGTCAAAGGTCATACTTCAGGGCATGGCGTGAGTGCACTCTGCAGGCCACATTTCTTGATGGATTTCTTTCAAATTTTATATGAAGATGTGTCTTAGTGAAACCTACACATCTAATTTCTACACCATCCTTTTGTTTGAGGGAGGGGATGGGGGAGGGTCTTTGTCCCTCCTTCAAATTGCTGCCAGTGCCGGGGGATACATTTAGCATTGCGCGGCCCCAGCAATGCACATTTCTAGTTATGCATTGAAATTAGGCCTGGGACAAATACCATTTTTACTATTCAAATATTCAAGCAAACAGGTATTCAAATAATTCGAATATTTCAAATACCTAGTTTCAAAATCTATCGTATGTGAGCGTGACAGACAAAATAGGATCACAAGGACTCCCCCAAAACAAATAATATCACACAAGAGACAATTACGACACAAGTTTACCGTATTAAAAGCGATGGTATTTTCTATATTCAAACAATTCTGTAAGGGTCAATGAAATTGGAGTGAAATGATATTCGAAAGTTAAAAATAATTCTTTATCATACACCTCGAAGGAAACATGAAAACCACAGTGCGCATGCCCTAACACTTGTAAGCAAAGAAGCCACAGAATACCAGACGAAATAGGATCACAAAGACTATCAAAACAAAAGACAAATAATATCACAGAGACGGCTATAACAGAGGATTATTGTAAAGTGACGATGTTTATTTTGCAACGATCTTTCATATTTGAAGAATTGCAATCATCTTACTCCAGATGGGAGCTGCACTAGCTAGCCACAATACACAGGCACAGAGCTCTGCACAGACAATAGCGAGCTAGGCCGCTGTGTATCGCCATGATCGTACCGGGTGACTACATATAAACTGATTGTGGCCAGTATTTTCTGATGTTATAAAGATCATTTTTGTCATGATGCTTTAGGTAATGGAATGTCCAAATCACTATTTGTCATTGGACGAATATTCAAATGGTGAGAATAGTAGTATTCGATTACCGATCGGCGATAAGCTATTCAAATATTATTCCCAGGCCTAATTGAAATAAATATGAACATATGCTATTCTCCTTTTGTTCACCATTACAGTATTTGCCATCTACCAAAGTGAGACAGATAGCTCAAACAGTATTGGATGCTGACAAGATAACTATGGATGGGAAAACTACACCATCTAAGGAGGTAAGTGCATGGTTGTAGTATGATTATGATACAATGTTTTATATTGATTTGGGTGACTTTGGCCTTTTGGAACATTTTACTTTAATTCTTAATTGGCCATGAATTAGATAAAAACCTCTATTTCTTGTCTGACCTTTAAAAAAAAAGTATTCCATGCTTTTTTGTTATAAACTGAAAGATGCATCTAATTTTTTCATTATTAAAACTTTATTCCCTCTGGTTTTGGTACATTTATATTGGGTTATGCTAAATTTATGGTCCCCCCAAAAAAAGAATAACATTACAAATTGTAGATTATAATTAATGTGCATCCAATTAAGCCGGCTGTTACACATTGTTACATTGTGTGATGGTGGTATAGTGGTGCATAGATAAACCTGTCTGACTTCTTCCTCTTGTATCCTAGCTTCAACTCATAGCAGAGGTACAATGATATGTCGGGTACAAGTAGCATTCTACTGATTGTAAAGTACGTACATGTACATATAGCCTGGATTTAGGCATTAGAAGTGGACATTTTCTAGAAGCTTTATTTTCCACAAGGCTCCACTCTTGACTTTTCTTAACAGGAAGTCTGGGATCCACTTGCATTTCCAAATTTTGTCTTTATGATTTATGTTTCACCATATTTAGATTTATTTTCTATTTTTCTGTGCCCTAGCAGAGCTCCACCTTCCGGCCTCTATCACTATGGATAATGAAGAAAGCCACGCCCAAACCTGCTCTGGAGAAAGAGCCTCCGCCCGAACCAGGAACATATGAAACTCCTATTGTCTTTAACCCAGATGCTGCCAAGAAAAAGAAGATGAGCGAGAAGAAAGAGGAAGAAGAAGATGAAGATGAAGTGGTTTCAGTCAGGCAAATGGTAAGCACCCTCCTATTTCAGTTTCTGATGATTGTTGTTACATCCATTAACCCTCAATAGCCGGGGGGGGGGGGGGGCTAATTTAGCCCCCCCCTCAACATTTTTGGCGATAATTTTTTAACGCGAAAATATCTCGTGCAGAAATTTCATGACCTATTTCTTTCATGTCTCGCGCACATTTTAAGACCCTATTTATGAAAATCGGGGGTACGGTTGCAGAGATATAGCACATATTCATGACCAATGTCACAAAAAATGGCAGTTGTGTATACATTGGGTGATTTCACGCTCGGTGTTGGTGTTTGGTGTTAGTGTCTATTTTGCCCCGAAATCGTGATTTAACACCGACTATGAAATGAAAAAAAATCAGTCGGTGTTAGGTGTTGACCTCTGATTTTTTTCACGTAGTTCCGGTTGCCGGTGTTTGTTTTTTGTTAATAATCGTCTACTGAACCGAGCTCGGCCGTCGGTGTTTAAATTTCATGTACAAATTCCCATTCACTAACACTATACCCCTAGGGATTAAGAAATAACGATTTCACGGTCGGTGTTGGTGTTGGTGTTGGTGTTTCTAGCTATGGGAAATTTTTCTGATTAGTCATGAGAAATAAAGACAGTAGGCGCTATTCGAAGTGTAATTTCATAGGCGTTAAGAGGTATTATGTTCATATAGGCCTGATATTAGATCAAGGCCAGCATTTGGTCTAACGTTCGATCTAGAGCACACGGAAAGGAACTACTTTTGCTTTTTAATGGGTTTGAAGGAGTGAAGAAAAATTCTGACCTAATTTTCTTTTTATGATAGATTTAATAAAAATGACGTTAGATATTCCGTAGTTAAAGACCCAGAGAATCCACATCATTTATCAGGATGAGATCTAAATCAACATTTACAATACAAAAGCCATGAATCTTCACGGCTAATCTGTGCCAAGGCCTGAAATTTGGCTGTTTGCCCTGTACGCGCTACGCCGTCCGATCCGGCGTCTAGCTGCATTAGCTACCGCAGCATTTTCTGCTGCAAGTGAGAAATTCGAGAGAAATCATATCTAAACTTACTGTTCCTGTCAAGACCATCCATTTCTGTGAAGTTTCTTACCACACTCTAGATCAAACAATTATTTATTTTAGAATTGCCGGACTACTCGTGTAATTTAAGGATATTTATAAACTAATAATTAAATAGTTTTAAACAATTTTCTTTCCCTTCGTTAAAAACGGTGCTGACGCCATTACCAGTGTTAAGCTATCGATGCGCTTTGTTGGGATATCGGTATCGGCTCCTTAATCTGAATAGCGGTGTTTGAGCTCGATTTTAGGAGAATTTTCGCTCTAAACACCAACACCAAACACCAACACCGAGCGTGAAATCACCCAATGTATGGGCTTTACAAGAGGTGTTGCCTGATTAAATAAGAAAAACAATGTATATCATAAATTTGACTATGCATTCTTGCACAATACATGATGAGACACAAACACGGCAAGTTTGGTCGCAATCGGTCTATAAATGGCCGAGATCTGAGGGGGGGCCAAATTAGCCCCCCCCCCCCCGGGCTATGCAGTTTCAAAATAGCCCGGGCTATATAGGGTTAACCCCTAAGCACCTAAGCACCAGGGTTCCATTTCATAAAACGTGTTATCAATAACAGTTACAGTGAAACCAGTCTATAAAGACCACTCAAGGAAGACAAGAAAAGCGGTCTTTATGAGCGGATAGTCTTTATGGACAGGTTCCTTTTATAAACATTTGAATGAGAAACGTTCAAGGAAACGAAAATTGTGGTTTTTATAGACAGGTGGTCGCTAAAGCAGGTTTGACTGTATAAGCTTCTGAAATACTTGCATCTGATTGGCTGAGAGCAGATTTGTCATAGAAATGGGGCAGTTGTTATTGTTTTTATTAAGTTTTATGAAACGGGGCTCTGAACCTTTTTGGGGGTCTAAATTGCTTAAATTGCCTGCTGTTAATTCAGAAACTTTCACAGATTGTAGACTATGGCCATTTCCAGAAGAACCTTGTCAGAATTGTAAAATCCTATAATATTTATCCTATTTTTGTGTGAATCCGGATCGTTTGTTAAATTCTAAAAAAAAACTTGAAGATCACATTTTTTGAAAAGCCCAACTCGCATATAATGCAGATTAGAGACCTCATGTTGTGCATGTATGTCAGGATGAGGTTGATTGCCTTTCATTATCTTTTGTTGCTCATTACTCATACAATAATGATTACCGGCATTTATTAATCACTATTGATCTCGTTAACTATTCTGAGGCGCAGCTATTATATAGTTTCTTCCTAAATCGTTTGGCAGATACATGGAGTTCCAAGGTCAGTTTTGTGTGATTCTGTGCAAGATTATTCCTCGACATTACCAAATCTCAGATCATCTTTACAAATCTTTTCTCATTTCTGCTAAGGCTGACACATCTGCGAAGAAGAGGAAGCATTCTGCCAACCCCAGCGGAGAGACGCCCCGTCCCAAGAAGGATAGGAGGGGAGAGCATGCTGAGAGGAGAAGCATGGGGGATACAGGGACAGAAAGAAGTCATCATCATCATCATCATCATCGCCGTAGCAACCAAGCTGGAAAGGAAGCAGAGGAGAGAGTCATAGAGCCTTATGATTATAGCAGGGCAGACTACGGCATGTTTCAAGGTATACGTGGACGCATTCTCTTTGATTTGTTTTGTTATGCTTACCCCACCCCCACTCCTCTTACATCCAATCATACTGCTTTGTAATATCATTGAAGTAGTGCTATGATTAAAGTAACATAAATTGGATGTGGTTTGGGGGAGGGAGGGGGATGATTTGTATGTCATGTTTATATGTAAATACATGTGTCATATGAAGTTGCTGTTGCCGTTAATACAGAACGAAAAAATCAATACCAGATTACATTTTGCCTACTACAGATTTTTCAACATTGTGTTCTGTGTGTATCAAAATTGTAACTACTGTTTCCCTGTGATATAACTCATGTCTGCTGTAGATTTGGATCAAACCCCAAATTTCAATTTGGTTTTATTCTTATCTAGCAATAATTTGTTTTTTTCACACATTTCTGCAGAATTTGCTAAGAGTGTTTGTTTATATATAATTTTTTCCCCCTGTTCATTGTCCTAAATGAAGAATCACAGCGTTCAAGAGGTAGAGGAAGAGGTCACCGAGGTCATGACAGAGGTCACAGGGGTCACGGGAGAGGTCATTCGAAGGTAAAGAACTTTCAGCTTCCTGATCATAGTTTCCATGATTTTGCTTCCGTTTGTTGCATGAACCGACATATTGGTGCGTGCGGAGTGACATTACTATTCAGAGAAAATCATGTTAGGTGTCTAAAATAGATATTGCATGTGACTTTTTTCTTTCTTCTTATTTTTATTTTATTTTCATTTTTTTTTTGGTAGGGGGTAAAAATTTACAGGACATAATAAATGAAGTTGTTGCTCCCATTATATTTATGCCATAATACAGTGGAATGTATACAATGGAATTTGTATTCATTGTTTGTTGTATGCAAATTTGTATATGTCATGAATGGCATTATGAAACCCATATACAATTCCTGCAATAAGAATCACATCACCAACTCTTACATAATAACCTAACCATGTTACAGAAGGAAGCATAAATTGATATCTCTCTAGATCTGCTGGTAAGAAAGAGAACCATAAATTTCAATTATTGCCCCTATGTGTAATTTCTGGGTAAATCCTAAACCAAGCCATGTTAGGGGTTCTCCCTTACTTAAAGGGATACGCCACCGGGCGGCCGTGGGTAAAGTCAGGATTGCGTAAGCCCCATTCACTCGTACACAAAGTTTGTGCGTCGAACGCGTCCGTTGGACTAAGTGGGATTACATTTCGACTGCACGAAGCCGACCGAATCTCGCACGAGAGCTCGAGCTCAGGAGCATACATGTTTGTGCGGCAACCAGTCTATCCGAGGTTTGCGCCCCAAGGGGCAACGGCATGATCAGGTAACGATCACGGTGCCCTCTCGCGGCATTAAAACGTCCACAATGTGCAGTTGAGTATCCCTTTAACAGTTAAGATTTCAAAGCCTTGTAATGGACACCTAATGCATGGTCAGTATTTCCTGGTTTTAGTTACAGATTAGTCTTTCAGTTGGCTTGGCTAACAACATCGTTCAAATCTTTTCAGCAACAATCTTCACTTCACCCCTACATGTATTTATGATATTCATCCAAATGGCGTCCGTCCGTCGTCCGTCGTCCGTCCGTCACAAACGTTAAAGTTTACCTGCAAGACTCTCTTATGATGCATTACTTGGCAAATGTTACTGCATTGGCAGCCACACTTGGGTGATAGAAGCACTAGGGGCATCTCCATGTTATTGTGTTGTCGGAGGTCACATGATGTCAAAGGTCATTTGAGGTCATATGTTAAAGTTTACCTGCAAGACTCTTTTCATATGTTAAAGTTTACCTGCAAGACTCTCTTTTGTGAAATAACTTCACATCAGTTGCTTGGATTACAACCTAACTTGGGTGATATTTGCACTGAGGGTACCTTGACGTTATATTGCCGTTGGAGGTCACATGATAGGGTCAAAGGTCATTTGAGGTCATACGTTAAAGTTTACCTGCAAGACTCTCTTATGACAGATAACTTTGCAACCGTCACTCACTTTTCAACCAAACTTGGGTTGTAGATGCACTGAGGGGACCTGCATGTTATGGTGCCGTTGGAGGTCACATGATAAGGTCAAAGGTCATACGTTAAAGTTTACCTGCAAGACTCTCTTTAATATGACAGATAACTTTGCAACCATCACTCACTTTTCAACCAAACTTGGGTTTTAGAAGCACTTGGGGGACCTGCATGTTATGCTGCCATCAGAGGTCACATCGTAAGGTCAAAGGTCATTTCAGGTCAAACATTAGTTTACCCGCAAGACTCTCTTATGACATAACTTTGTAAACGTCACTTTCCAAACATTAGTAATGTAGATATATGCAAGCATAACTTATGCAGATTTATGCACTTGGGGGACCTGTTTCATGGCAACAGAGATCACGATATTTCTAGTTATCGCATGTGGGCGAGACACATTATCGCTAATGCCTTGTTTCAAATGAGGAAGCTTTTTTAAAATATAATGATGATGATGATGACATTGTTCGTGTACAGCACACATTACATTATGATATAATGTCCCTTTCAAAACGTTCTGGAAATTATTATAGCGTTTGTTTTTGTTTATATTGGGGCATTTAAAAAGGATTGCTGAATGTCTTGTCCCCTGTCTCTGATTTAATTGTTTCTGCTCACTGCCTTAATTTTGAATTTGGTCTTCGGTACGTTCTTGTTGTTACTTGAAAGAGAAAACAATCTGAGTAAATTTAGACAAGAAAAATACTGAAAAGCATAAATGTTTTCCAATTTTATATCATTATATGATCTTCTCAAGTGTTAGGAAAGATGAAATATTATTATGGGAACATATGTTGAAAGTGACCCCAGAGGAAATTAGCAGAACTCCTTCCAATTTTGCCCCCCCCAAAAAAAAAAATCAAACAAAACAAAAAAACAAATTGTATGAGGAACTTGGAATCAATTTTACTTTGCCTGTTTTTTACAAAGCAGCTACAAATAGATGCTTGTGTTTGCCATTGTACTGACTTACTCATGTCCGAATTAATTCAGAACTTCACCTTATTGTTCCAAGAATAATTTGAATTTTGTGGGATTGTCTTTCTCATAAAAAAAACATGATTCCTACATCTTGTCTCAAGGTTGTATCTCTGAATTTTATGCCATTTAAAACGAATGTCATGAATTTTAATACTCATTTCCTGCTATGAATAATCTAATGACACCAAGCCTGCATGAATGAGTATCTTGATATCTCTATTTGTTTGTTTTTCAATTTGACCTTGCCTACCCTGTAATTTTTTCCACCATATGGTTATTCATTCATGATATACAACTAACGTGTTGCCTCGAGTGGCCTGTATTCTGAACTCCAGTCTAAGTTAAACCCGACTAAGGCAAACTACCTTACTACCCCTAGCTGCAGTCTACATTTCTGTTCAAAGTTAAGCCACACTTAAGAGTTGAGACTGTACTGGAGTTTAAGTTAAACCGGAGTTTAGGCTCGATTTAAACCATACTTAGACTGCGGTTTAAGCTATAGCCGAGTTCAGAATACAGGCCTATGTGATGTTGGAATCGTCTTTAAGCTCACAATGTGAAGTGGGGAGGTCTTCAGATCTTTCCAAATTTACCAATTGTGGTATTTTGTTTTATATGTCTAGATTCTAGGCCTCTGATTGGTCAAATTTGCAGTCATGAAATTCACTACGGACTGCCGGGCAGTATGGTGAAAAATATTGACCGGGCATAGTTCTGCTCGTGCGTACAATACAATACGAATCGCATGCAATGCAATGCGCATGTAGCTATGGCAATTAGATACGCGGGTGCGCGGCCGGCACCATACATGTACACCAACGTAATTTCAAAAGAACGATCGACGAAAATTACGTTACGGTACCATATTTCATCTGTCTTTGAATTGAATTTCTGAGCTAATGAAGGATGCGGTATATAAAACAAATGTTGACTGCTTCTTTTTCGTATCACGGTTAAAACCATGGCCCTCGGTGATCTTGCAACTGTGCTATGCCCCTCGACTGTCATCTCGGGGCATTGCACAGTTGCGAGTTCACCTCGGGCCATAGTTTTCGCCGTGCCCCTCAAAACAGTCAACATTTGTATAATAATGCATGAATTAAGGTAGCTTAGCAAAACACCACTTGGCATGAAAAGACGCATGCGGAACTTAAACGATGATATGGATGAATTGAAAGTTGTTGTAATGTGACATATGTAATGACAATTTTGGTAATATCAATCAAGCCTTATCAAAGTAATAGAGGTATGTGTATCCACTCTATGGTTTAATGGTAATTTTTTTACTTTAAAGAAAAGGTTGAGTTCTAGGAAAGGTGAAAAATAATTTGTGAGCTCATTCGTTTATCGTCAGATTAGAATAACATCATAGTGGAAAATGTCCCCTGAAAAGGAATGCTGTTCAGATGACCTCATATTCGAAATATGACGAGAAATAGATGAAGTGTTTGGGCCGAACATTCATGCCACAGGTGTGTGCAGTACCATATACATGTACCCATTTCTGTGTGCAGTGCATGAGCTTTTCATCGAGATTTGGTCAATTTCCTATCATTTTGATTATTCCAAAACAACACAGTATAAAACAATTCTTATGTAGACAAGAACACCCTTTCCAAATCTCTTTGAAACAGTTTCTTTCACAATGTAATCGCATGACCAGAACTCAACTTTATCTTTAAAGATAAAGTAGAGTTCTGGTCATGCAATTACATTGCGAAAGAAAGGAATTGGGAAAGGAATTGGGAAAGGTTGACCATGTCTACATAAGAATTGTTTTATACTGAGTTGTTTTGGAATCATCAAAATAGATAAGAAATTAACCCAATCTCACTGAAAAGCACATGTACTGCACTCAGAAATGACTATAAGGGACTACACACACAAGTGGCATGAATGTTTGGCCCCAACATTTCAGCTTTATCTATTCACATTTTGAATATAAGAGCATTTGAAGAGCATTTGAAGAGCAATCGTTTTCACGGGATGTTTCTACTATGGTGACATCATGTTCTTCCAAACTGACATAAAAGGAATAAGAAAGCTCACAAATTATTTTTCACCCTACCTAGAATGCAAGATTCACTTTAATAGTTCCTGAAGAGGTCACGTAAAGTTGAAAATTAATGAGGTGAAATTATATAAAGCATGAAATTTATGGTTATTATAATGGTTCAGTGTATAATTTGCACTTCAGCTCTTGGAGACTTTTTGCTGTGCGATGCTGAGTTTGCCCGAGTGCAGAGTGAGGCCAACGCTTTGTAAAATGTATAATGCAGATTTGTGGATCCTTTACATAAATAAGTAAATGTATTTTAAAAATAATATAAGTCTTAATTTGTTTACTTCATAGATGGTTGAATTGCTCATTTTTATTCTTTGTACATCTATTGATCCAACTGATGGCCATTTTATCATGGTCTTGTTTTGTCACTTGTAAAACTGACTAGAGGCGGGAACACGTACATACGTTGCCTCATTCAGTTTATGTTGATTTTAGTCTAAATCTGATAGTAGTCATATTGACTTTATTTCCACAATTGTGCTTGTTACTCAACATCGTTCTAAGGACTTTTAGGTTTTTAAAAAATTCATGATAAACTAGACAGTAAAAGTAGGGCATGACATGTGGCTGGCTTTTATCCAAACATTTGATTACGATCCATGTACAGCCGTTTAACATTTCTTTAAAGAGGGAAAGAGAGGAAGAGAATGAGATGAGAGAGAGAGAAAGAAGGAGGGAGGGAGGGAGATAGATGGAAAGAGGGAGATAGAGAGATTGAGAGAGAGGAGAAGATATAAAGAAGGATTAAGGGGGACAAGGAAAGAAAGAAGAATGAAAGAGAGAGAGAGAGAGTGTAGAGAGGTGAGCCTTAGGACATACATGAAATTACAGTAAAAGAGTGTTTCTATAAAATTTATAAAGCAGTGATTGAATCATTACTTTTGTTCAGAAAACAATTTATATAAGAATGATATCTGAAAGAAAACAATACATGAATTTCTTAAAATCTTCCCGGTTTCGAGTCTATCTGAGGCAGTTTTGTTTGCAAAGGCAGAGAGCTGACTGATTGAATGTACCGGTTGTTAGTCCATATCACATCTCCAACTGCATGTACTCTGCAATTAATTTGAAGTCATTTTTATAAAATTTTTGTTTCAGGGTCATCCCCGCCCCAGGAATCATCAAGATGGTGGGCGTCGAAGCATGACCTACACGAGTCACCATGGCAACCGAGGGTATGTATTTTCCATGATAACATAAAACTAGACCAAAGGTTTAGTTTTTTTTTCTACATTTCATATTTTTGAAGCACTCGTATCGCACAAATACGGGCCAATACCAATTGCAGTCTGATACATTATTTATTTCATAGTGAGTATTAAAAGTGAATTGACTGATAGATGGAATCGGAATGAAATTACAAAATGTGTGCTGAAAATTGTATGCCCTGAAAATTAAAAGAAAGAAACTACCCTTGTAAGGACTCCCAAGCCACTGGACTTTTATTCAAATTAATGTTCACTTTGATATTTTTGCTGAACATACTAGGGGTGATTCTTGAAATACAATGATACTGTTTATTTTAATACAAGTAGTGATTGATTTAGCATCACACCACGAGCACAGCACGTGTTCTAGTCCTTGGAGTGGTGTGTCGGTAGTAAAAGTCACGGGTTGGCGACCGCCGTTATTACCTTGTTTGCCAAATTCAAATTTCGTCGGTGATAAAAGAATATTTTATCTTTTGGAAATTAAAAGGTGTTCATATTGTATTCCCTTGTTTAACAGAATTTCAAATTTCATTTAGTGATAAAAGAATATTTTATCTTCTGGAGTTAAAAGGCGGTGATATTGTATTTCACCTTGGTGACCCAATTAGGGTGCGATTTAATGGCCGGCCTTGAAAGCATCGGCTAAAAGGGTTGGCGTTTTATAGGATGATATTGCGATATTAATGTCCTGTAATTAAAATGAGGCCTTCGAAAAATATTCTACGTGTGTATTTGATGAAGAATTCTCTTTGAAAGCACAATATGTGATGACAATCTTATGATAACAAAAAGATACTCTGTAATAGTATACCGGCCAAGAGCCTGTTCCAAAATATTCAACCTATCAAGCCCATAAGATTTGACCCCTTAAGGTTCTTTGACCGTCCAAGTCATTGACAAAAATTGTAGCAGTCAAGTGTAGCATCCCCGAGCCCCCGAAAAAAAGACTCCTTGAATCCTATAGATTTCACGGTTTTCACCCCATCTAGCCCATGCACCAAATTGTGTCAAAAGAAATGGGAATTGAAAAACTGGCTAAGATTTCTGTCAGGAAGGATTTGTCAGAAGCCCCTAAAACTTTACGGTAGGTCAATTTTTTCCCCCTATAGCCTGTAGAACAAAATTTGTCCGAAAAAAGAGGTGCTTAAATCAATTAATTGTAATTTTCTTGAGGTGCAATTTTATTAATGTCTTAATGATTATTTCTTGAAGAAAAGTTGTATTGATGATTATTAAACCATTCTCAGTCACGGAGTGTATATATAGTATTCATGAGTTAAATATCAAAAGTCGACCATAAAATCTTACTTGTTTCGTTGTTAAATTGGGGCATGGAATATCTTCCATAGAAACATACTTCACATTAATTTGATCAGTATCATGAGTTCCAAATCTAGCAATATTTGAAAGTCCAAATAATGAGAACATTTAAATTCTTGAGTGGAACTACATGTAGCTGCCCTCATTAAAATGATGTACCAAAACACTGTCCAGTTATCTCTTCTTTTTGTTTGTTGAGGGCCAAAAGCAACCCCCAAAATATGTATAAAGTAACAAAGAGAGCACTAACGGTGGAAACTCACTATAACGAGAACTTAGGGGCCATGAAAGTTAGCTTGTTATATCAGGGTAAGAAAACAAAAGGACATTAAAAAGTGAAATTGGACCTTAATAGCAAGTTGCTTTGAAAGAAAGAGGAAAAATCAGAGAAGCAGATTGGTGAAAGTTTGAACGAAATCGGACAAGCAATAAGAAAGTTATGAATTTTTGAAAATTGTAATCACTATACATTTCAAATTGGCCGAATAGATAATGTCACTGTGATGTAGCTATGGACAACTCCCCCATTCGCTCCAACACACAAAATGACTAAATGTCACGTGTAAAAGCACCACGAAGAAAACTGCAAATTAATTATGTTTTTCTGCACGACAAATGGGAGAGTTGTCCACAAAAATGTCGCAATCGACTCACCAAATTGCCAGTTTGAGATTCGCATAGATGTTGTGATCTCATTTTTCAAACATCCGTAACTTTCTTAGTCCTTGTCTGCTTTCTTTCAAACTTTCACCATCCTGTTTTTCTTATTTTTCTACTTTCACACAAATCATCTTATTACCAAGGTTGGATTTCCCTTTAACCCCTTCCATGCCACCAGATTTTTGAGCAATTGTTAAAAACGAACTTTCAAGAGTTAAATATTAACTTTCAATGCGTTTTCTCTTGAGTAAACTGGGCAAAAATATATTACATAGGAATAAAAATTATACTGATAGCACAAGTTTCTGTATGAGGAAGGATTTTCAGGCCATTTTGAGCCTAAACAAAATGTTCAACACTCAAATTTTTGGGCGGGATTTGCCGCCCACGGCATGGTAGGGGTTAAAGACCTGGGTCCAGCAAAGCTAACTTTTTATAATGGAAATCTATATCAGAGCTCTTTATAACAAGTTTTCACTGTACTTTTATCCAATCTCAGGTACACTCAAAAAGAAGTCGTGAAATAATACGAAAATGTGTGATACATGCATCAGTTCCAGGGAAATCACACCTTTTTGATGGAAAATCCCCAAATGAGCTCCCATAAACCAAAGAATAATTTGTTTTTTAAAGGATTTTATAGCCATACGGTTTTCATTAGGATGCATTGCACTTTTTGGGAGTTCATCGTTACATATGATTGCTAACTCTTCTTTTCGATATGATGTTAGCAGCAACACGACACTTGTCTCCCACTTCATAACTTTGCTGGTACAATGTAGATGTGTTCTTGCATTCGTCACTTTTTACCCCTCGCCCTGTATATCTCTTTTATTTGTTTGCTTTTTATTGAAATAGAGGTTATGTCTTTATGAGCCCAAGTTTCACAAGTAGTTAGCAAAAGTGTATACCCTGATGTGTGTTGGGGTATGTTGAAGGGATTTGGTTAAACATTGTGGAGGCTTGATTTAATAAATTGTTGAATTTTGATATCTGTCTTGTATAATGATGTTCAGAAGGATAAATAAATAGCCAGGCATAAAAAGGTTTTCAAATATATTTATTACTGAATACTCCCATTTACCAAAGCGTATGGCCATATGCTTTAGTCCAACACCAAGTCTATGGGGAAAATGAGTCTGGCATTTCACTTGAATATGTTTACTTTTGTGAAGGATATGATGATTTTGAAGTGCTTCCCCCCCCCCCCCCCCCGGCTTCATTTTTACACCATATTACATACACTGATAGCATGTAAGGCCAGGCAGCTCAGATTTTATCAAGCCTCTACAAAGTTACCAAATCAAAATTTTAAGTGGTGTCATATTTCTCACTTAATTATTCCCCACTTCTGAACTTCTATACCAGCATGATTCATTGTAGATGTGTAAGAAAAAAAGAATAAAGACCTTCTGGTTAAAAATAAAGTTGAGGTCTGGTTGAGTTCAAGTGATTATATTAGTTATGTTTATACGTAGTACATAGCATCGATGCTTTGTCAGTCTCAAAACTGTTTCCAGTACGTTCAGACAGGCCATGATCGACTTGCTTCTATCACCCACTCGTGACTATCTATCGCTCACTTGTTGCCAAAACAATAATTACTGCACCACACACGGTGACCTGAGTATAATTGGTATTGAAGTTTGTGCACAGGGGTCATATCATGCGAAGTTGCGAGTGAAGATAGCAGCGAGTGAAGCAGCGATTGCGTTCACATTACAAATAGTCACAAGCGCGGTGGGTGGTCTACCGCAAAGCATCGATGCTTTGTCGCTGGATCCTGAGATTTACTCCTGCCAAACTTGCTGCCAGAATAGTTTTGAAACCTAGCTCCAACTCGCTTCTATCTTGTGACTATCTGCGTTCAGACAGCGTTTGGTCTTAAAACTATCTGGTCATGACCAAAATAGTCTCGAAACCTAGATAGCATCGATGCTATCACTCTATGTGTGAACGTACCTATTGTGAAAGAATCTGTCTCAAAGCAATAGACCGCTTCGGTAATGTATGCAAATTTTATACATACCTTTCAAACAAAGGTTGTTCTTGACAACCTGAAAGCTTGCCGGACACAGCAACAAATAAATGTATGCAAACTGGATTCCAAGCGTGGAGGCTCATTTATAAAAAAGCAGCTTAATGGAATAGCTCGTCACAAGGTGCTCAGAAACTATGTGCATAAATTTGCATACATTACAGAAGCAGTCTATTGGGAAAGGTGGATCATGTCTACAATATTGTTGTATACTGTGTGGGTTTTTAGAATCATCAAAATCAAATAGAAATTTACCCAATCTTGCTGAAAAGCACTTGTGCTGCACACAGAAATGGGTAGCTCACACCCATGTGGCATGAAGCACTTCAGCTATTTCTTGTCATAATTTTGAATGGGGGCATTTGAAGAGCTACATGTATTTTTTTCAGGGGACATTTTTATTATGATCTTATTCCAAATTGACGTAAAAGGAATGAGAAAGCTCACAATTATTTTTCACCTTTCCCATAACTCGGCCTTCTCTTTATGGTGTAGAACCCTGGGTTTGTATATTTGCTACATGTAGTATTCTTGATGGTTGAAGAGGGGTCCAAGAGAAAATGACCCCTAACAGTTAATTACCGTATATCCCCAACATTTGAATTCTGTTTGTAGACATCACAGGACCCCAATTTGGAGGAGTACTCCTCTTTAAATTCTACCAAAAAAGTTAGCTTGGGGCCCTTTTAAAGGCACATTTTGAAGTACCCACTTGTGTGTGAATTGTGCGTACAGTGTAAACCTTTATAAAGGTGTTGGGGGAGGGGGGTGGGATTGAAAAATCAATAAGTTGGTAGGAAGCAGTATTTTATGGGTGGTGATGATTAATTGCAATTTTTATGAAATTACATCTGTGGTTATAGGATGATGAATTTTATTTTAGAGTTGTTTATACCATTGTATAAATACATGTAGAATCATTATTCTTCTCATCGAATCATTATTTTCAAATCGACTGTTTTATCCAATAAAAACATTTTAAAAAATATTCACATTTGTCATGTATGTAGCCCGGGGGGGGGGTACTCAGATTATAATCGGACGGGGGTGTGCGGCTCAGAACTCCAGACCCATACCCACATCCAAGGGTCCTTTTGCTGTAAATAGGCACCCATGTCTAAGGATTTTTTGTGAAAAAGGTAGACCCATATTTTTTTTTTGGTCTCGCCAGCTTCTCAAAAAGTCGCTCAGTGGGGGGGGGGGGGGGGGGGGGTAGGGACAACATTTTTTGGGGGAAAATAATGGGACCCATGTCTAAAGATTTTTTGGGGAAAATGGGACCCATGTCTAAGGATCTTTTTAATGAAAAGGGGACCCATGTCTAAGGATCTTTCTTCAAAAAGTCACCCTTCCCAGCGGCACGTCCCCCTATACCCAATATACGTGAGTACCCCCCCCCCCCCCCCCCCCCCCCCCGGGTATGTAGCTTGCAGAGATGTTTTGTTTTTCATACAAAACATTTGAAGACAAATTAATAACTTTAACTTCTGTCATTATCATGAATGTGAAAAAGCAACTTTACCATGTCCTGCTTGGGACAGTGTACATTAAGTTTTTACATGAAGACTAAATTTTCTTGTCTGCTTTTTGTACCTACATGAGCTAAAAGTGTGAAAGTTCTTACAAGTTTGGAAAATTTTATATATTTTTTTTTTTTTTTTTTTTTACAAAACTGAAAAGTTGAAAAGCTAAAGAAGCCCCCCCTCCCCCTTAAAAAAGAGATTAGAAAAAAAAGATAAACTAAAAGTTAATAAAGAAAGGGGGAAAAAAGATCACACTTGAAATATGATACATTTATGATAAGGCTTAGCCAGTGGTGTTTAGAATCTTGATGCCGGTGAAACATTTTGTTAATGAACTTTTTGATAGTCACCTGGTTTTGCAGACAATGCTGTGAAATATAATATTCCTCATTTTGTCGAGGAAAGAAACTTAATATGAAGGTAGAATCATCCACCTGGTGCTCAGTATTCTCATGTTTCGTAGACTCCGTAGAGATACGGGTAATAAAACATGGTCTACATGCAAAGATAAAAGTACATGTATGTTAGGTTTTGGTATTACACAAGAGTTGTTTTCATAAGCCCCACATATTTAGTTTTCAAAAAAAATGATTATTCTGATCCAGTGAAATTAGCCCGGTCACAACTAGCGCAGGCGAATTTGCAGTGAAGATGAAAATAGTGCACTGCCTATAATACATAAGGCTTGTTTTCATTAGCCCTAGTTTTCAAAATAGCCTGCCAATTCTGATCCTGAGAAATTAGCCCGATCTCAGCTACAGGCTAATTTGCAGTGAGGATGCAAATAGTGCGCTGCCTGTTAGGTATTACACAAGGCTTGTTTTCAGTAGCCCTAACTTTTCAAAAATAGCCGGCTAGGTTTGATCCCTGGAATTTAGCCCGATCTAAACTACAGGCTAATTTGCAGTGAAGATGTTAGGTGTTGGTATTAGACAAGACCTGTTCCCATTAGCTCAAGTTTTCAAAATAAACCGCCGATTCTGATATGGGGATATTAGCCCGATGACAAATACCTTGAGTTAATTCACAGTGATGAAGCAAATCCCAGGATTTTTCACTGTCATGCTTGGGATATTAGCTCGAGCTACTAAATATGTCCTAAGCAAGGCTTGTTTGTGTAATTGCTTGATACATGTATTTGACGGGCTAATTCCCTTGTAAAGATGTACTCGGACTCTCATGCTCTTTTACATGTAGCTGGAGAATGTTTTGAGCTAGGGAATTGTTCAGCTTGGGCTAATGGGGATGCATTTATTGATATACAGAGAGATGAAGAGAAAAGTGCATTGGTTTCTTATCTCATCCTTGGAATAATACAGGTGGATGAAATATTACTGGGTACAAAATAAGATATTAAGAGGGAAAAAATGTATTTTCAAGATGAAGCTTCCAAATTATCAACATTGTTATCTTATTATCTTTTTCTGCATTCATCTGTACCCCCTTCATCCCTCTCTTACACACACTCTCTCTCTCTCCCTCCTCCACAGGACTCGCTCTCCCCCTCCCCCCCCTCCCTCCCTCT
This sequence comes from Heliocidaris erythrogramma, assembly GCA_025617745.1. Lineage (NCBI taxonomy): Eukaryota > Metazoa > Echinodermata > Echinoidea > Camarodonta > Echinometridae > Heliocidaris > Heliocidaris erythrogramma. The sequence continues at coordinate 17,730,184 of CM046865.1, read as the reverse complement.
CCCCCTCCCCCCCCCTCTCCCCTCCCCCCCCCCTCCCTCTCCCCCTCCCCCCCCCCCCCCTCTCCCCCTTCTTCACTCTCTCTCATTCTCTATCCCTTCCTCCTTCCTCCTGTCTCCTTCCTCCCTCTCCCTCTCCCTCTCCCTCTCACTCTCTTTTTCTACTCTTCACAGTGGTGGCAGTAGAGGTGCGAGGGGTCACTGGCCGAGGAGTCAGAGGAGATAGCAGTTGACCTATCAATAGGGTGTCTGCACATCAAACCACCAGTCCGTAGAGTATCCATATCTGACCGTCGGGAGCATCCTGCTATACATTCAGGTTGATATTCTACTAAATAAATTCAATTAAACCCCCGATGCTCTGTGTAAGTTCATGTTTAACAAAGGGAAAAACGTAGACTTCGGTCCAATTTCCTTAATTAAAACTTGACTTTAGAATCAAGTTCGGGTTTGAATTGCAGCAGAATAAGAGCCTTTGTCTTGTGAACAGGGGAGCGTTTCATGAAAGGACTTGTCAGATATTTTATCCGACAAATTTGCTCTCAGCCAATCAGATGCAAGGATTTCAGTAGCTTATAACAGTTGTCGGATGAAATATCCGACAACTTCCTTTCATGAAACGCTCCCCGGAACTTGACTGTCCTGTTCACAGCGAAGATCCATCATCCTTCAGGGCTCCTACCAACCTTTCACATGGGATTCCATATTTGTATTTTTCGGTCTGTGTGCATAGGCCCCTTGTTTAACCCCTTCCATGCCACCAAATTTTTGAGCAATTCTCAAAAATAAACTTTCAAGAGTTAAATATTATCTTTCAATGACTTTTTTCTTGAGTAAACTTGGCAAAGATATATTGCGTAGATATATACATTATAGTAAAGGCATAGGTTTCTGTGCGAGGAAGAATTTTCAAGCCATTCTGAGCCTAAACGAAATATTCAACACTCAAGTTTTTGGGCGGGATTTGCCGCCCACGGAATGGTAGGGGTTAAATTGTGAAATTCTGTGGTCAAGTGAAATTCTGTATGTCGAGGGTTCAAAATTTAGGAGGCATGAGCACTGGACTTCTGTTGCATTTTTACTATGCATCCACTTCTGAAGAGCACTCGTGACTTTATAGCTTAAGATTCTTTTGCATCATTTCAACCAAATTGTTCAAACTTCAACCATCTGTTCAGGATCAGAAATTACACTGTTTATGAAAATTCATCTAAATATTCCTTACTTTAACCCATTGAATCCAGTTGGATTTTGGTGTAACACCTAATTTGCCATTGACCCTAAATTACAGCCCTGGAAAAAATTAGTAGACCAAGCTTCTGTAATAAGGGTACCATAATATGCATACAAAATTATAAAAATGATTTGTCTTTGTATTTCATTGAATGAATACCAAATTCCAGCAATTATACATTACTTTTATGTAATTTTATTTCCTTCTTAACACAAAAATAACACTACCAGTAACCATGCTTGGTCTAATCATTTTTTCCATGGCTGTAGATTACCTTTATTAAAACTGTATACTTTTATTTCTGCTCTAATTATCACCAATAAATTGCTATCGTAAAAGATCTTCTTTCTATTGGTCAAAGAATTATAAAGACATACAATGATTGATTGAAATCACAATTTCATTTCTTGTTATCACCAATGAATTATGATTGTAAAACATCTTGTTTTTAAGTCAAAGAATTATAAAGACATTCTAAATTGATTGAAATCAAAATTTCATTTCTTGTGTTAGTATCGTGAACAGAAGAAAGCTGATGTCAAAAGTTTGGACTTAAAGTTCACAAAATTTCTTTGAGGCATTCATTGTATATAATTCTCTTTTACCCAGCAGGAACATTGTCATTGTCTGTTTCGTACCAGATACCAGAAGGTAGTTATCTCAATTTTGGGTTTTATGATGACAATGGTGACATTTCTCATTTCTTGTTCTGCACTTTAAAATGAAAACTATGATTTAAAAAAAAAAAATCAGTTTTATTAGTAACATATTACCATAACAGAAACAGTAATACAGGTATACATTTGCTATTGTGATACAAAAATGATATTTACCAGTACATTTTCCATTTTTAGCCTGAAAAGATATATATCAAATAAGTTTTAACTCAAAATACATGTCTATGGTAAATCTTTTTTTTTAATGGTAAATCTTTAAAATATAAAATATGGTTCTTAATGTTGTATAAAAAGAGCAAAAATAAGTCATGTTTTGTGTTTTATTCCAGCTCATGCCATGATTGTGACGATGATGGCTGTAGTACATGTTTGTGTATCATTTAAATATATCCTGTATAGTTACAGTCAGCACTTATATTTTACTTTTACTATTGTTTTATTAATCCGAAAGTAATTGTCATATTGTCATGTAAACATATGGATACTATATGTCTTCCCATAGTTAATTGATCAAGTTCTAAGTGCATGTGAAAGATGACAAGTACATATAAATACAAACATAAACATACACAAATACTAAACAGCAAATCTTAACGGAGTTTGTAGTATAATTCTATGTCTGTGCGTATGATCGTATTACAATGTTTGAAAGAGGGAGACGGAGATTGGAGGATAGGGGAGAGAGGTGTAGAGAGACAGAAAGAGAGAGAGAGAGAGGGATAGATAGAGATGAAAAGATAATATGCATAGAGAGGGGAAGAGTTAGGGAACAGAAGAAGTGAAACGTTTTAATGAGGTTCAAGTCGGAGTATCATGGAAGTGATAGACAGGGCCCCGTTTCATAAATCAAGTGTTAAAAGCTACAGAAATCCTTGAATCCGATTGGCCGAGAGCAAATTTGTCCTAGAAATGGGGCAGTTGTTATTGATAACAAGTTTTATGAAACGGGGGCCCTGAGAAGAGAAAAGAAAAGACGGGTTGAAGAAGATTTGGAAATACATGTTTATCGGAGAACAGAGACAACAAAATGAGAGAAGATAGATATCTCTCTCCAATTACAACACCTCTCTACAAAATGTTGCATCTCTCTTATGAAGCGTGATGCGAGAGACGAACCACAAGGAAAAGAATCATTTTGTCCCGAAGCTATTTGTTGTTTCTATTGAATATAATTTGCTTTCTTTGCAATATGATTCCAATAAACCTCGGTTGTCGTAATTGAGAAATGAAAATAGAATTTCCTGCATAGTGCACACTGTTTTAATCATCATATTCGTTTTTAATACTTTCATTATTATTTTTAGAAATTGAATGAAACCAGACGAGCTAATTGTATAATATTCCTCTTAATATACAACTCTGTATTTTCATATTGACTTATTTTTCTCGCTAATTTCACTTTTCATCATAGAAACATGAATAGAAATAGAAAGAGAAAGAATGACTGAGCAGCCGGATTTCCTCTAAACAAAATTATGGGCTTTTGAAATATAACGTTACAAAACAAGGAAATGTTAAGAGTTCCAGAGATAACTGTCAGTAAGTCGACGAATGAATAATATTTTTGTTGCCAAAAAGTGGCTTGACATTTCACTGTCTATTACAGGACGTAAGTGAGTCAGGAGAAATCATGCCAAATCGACGCGATTCTCTAATTGCCCATTTTAAAAAAAGGGGAAAACCAGTTGTTACACTTTTCCTGTCCTTTACTTAAAAATGAAAGTAACATGCATAATTAATTGAATCTAAATACATCCACGTTTCATGTTTTGCAGTGATATGTGGAGTTCTGAGACTTGGGGTAAAGGCAGATTATAGTCAAAGTCGTTGATTTGGTGAAAATATATTTTATGGGTTCATTTTGTTGGTCTGAGACTAAATCGATGAGCAGGTTTTCTTCATTTTCAAGAGGATATCATATTTCCCGCTTCTAAATCTTGCTAGCGAGCGAAGTAATCTATCAAACAGACACCTTCGCATGCTGAAAATGGAATGTCATCATCACAACTTTCTACATAAGATATGCAAATTGCAATTTAGGCCATTTTCGTAATGTATTCAAATTTATACACGTTTGCCTCGTAACAAACTATTACATTCACCTGTAAAAATCTATCCTTTTTCCATAGTCAGAATGTGAATTGCATGTGTATTAGGCGTTGTTAGGTTGGACAGACATTTTGGCTCGCCCAACCTAGCAACAGTTAATGCATGTAATCTGTATTCTGGCTATTGAAATAAATGACTTGTAACAGGTGGATGTAATAGTTCGTTACGAGGAGTTTGACATAGAGGTAAGCATTCAATTTGAAATTACGAAAAAGGCTTATGGACGGCCTCACAGTTCGAATATGAAGGGGGGGGGGGGGGGGCTCCAGGCCCCGGCGCCTTGCACGCCTATGGATTCGTCTATGCGAAGGTGGTGATCATGATGCTACCAATGTGTCATCGTGACAATTATTTTCGCCAATCAATCTCCGTGTCGTTTCCTGTTATTAATTAGCCTACGATTATTTGTATAATTCGCCTGCAGTTGTAGCAGGAAGCCTGGACATAGTACGTATACTACGAGTGGTCATTATACTTTCATTTGATACAAATACACGAATTGGATAAATGGAGCGTTGCTCATATCCGAAGAAACTACGAGGTCATGTTGCATAAAAAATACACACTCACCGGATCAGCAAACATAAAAAATGAAATTAAAAAAAAAAAAACACGTATCATTAATGACTTAACACTCTTAAAAGCAATGCATGTATCACTAATGAAGTAAAAAGAAAATGATGAGAATAAAAAGGGTGGTGGATATTCATTTATTTACTAGAAATTCTCATTAATATTTCGGATCAGGCACGACATTTAAAAGCAAGCAGATGCGGCGGAACGTCGGGCTCGGACAATGGAAGCAAGGGGCACCTTTTGTCCGCCAAACAAAAGGTGCACCCCCACTTTCATTGTCCGAGCCTAACATTCCGCCGCCTCAGAAAGCAAGTCTGCAGTTTTGAGGATCATATCAAAGAAAATAAAGATAGAATAGAAGGAAACTGACACAGTCATACCGGCGTAGTAACAGGCTAGAATAAAAGTGAATTTATTTACGCCAAGCGATATATTAGCATTTTTACATTCTTAGTACATATTGAATTCCTTTCGCAGTTCCGAATTATTGAAGGATTTATGGAGAAAGACAGATGGAGAGAGGGGTAGGATAAACATATTAGAGAATAAGAGAGAGATTGAGACTGAGAGAGAGAGAGAGAGAGAGTTTGAAAGCCAGAGAAGGGGACAAAAGATGAAGAGAGAGAAAGAGAGTGAGGAGGGAGAGTGAAGGATAAAGAAGAAACACATTGACAGAAACAAAGGGGGGGGGGGGACGAAAGAAAAAAAAGACGGTTCCATTGCACTTTTTGATGACGATGTCACCTGCTCGCTCGTCACTTTTTATGACAATGATGAGTCGGTCTCACTGCGGTGTCTAATTTGTCAAGAAGTGATCCCCGGGACTATCTTTCTCGCATCAGCCGTATTCTCCAATTTCCCTTCGTTATTACTGATTTATACTAACCGTGCGCTCGTGAAGGCTTCAAAGAAAACCAGGCTACGATGCGCACTCTCACAAGCCCGTGAGAAAAAAAAGAAGTTAAAAAGCATGCCAAAGCAAGCAAACAAGTGCGAGTGAAAAGTAGAAGGGACCGAAATTATTTTCATTCCACAAGTGTTTGGTTGTAAGGGTGCATTCAAGGCCGTACGCAGCGGGGGCAGGGGGGGGGGGGCAGTTGCCCCCCCATTTTCAAAATCATACTTTTTTTAATCGGGTTTTAGACTTCAAGTTATGGGTTCGAAAGCGATCATCTTAGGAAAAATTTCTGCGTACGGCCTTGGATGCATTATATTAGGGGCGGCGACGCCCTCACTCCCCCCGCCCCCTCCAAGGAAAAAAAAAGGGGACGGGGACGTGGAAATATTCATATTTGCATAAGAATAATGATTTGACGCCACTTAAGGGGAAGTGTTACTGTTTCGGTCTACCAAAGGCAGAAAGGTCTTCTGCGGATCGGAATGTTCAATCACAACACATGGCTGTGTGCAATTGTGCAAAAAAATACTCTCGAATGGAAAGTTTCTCTCTCTACAAAACGCAAGTTCTTCTTATATCGTAAAAGGGGAAGATCTTTCTCCTACACTCTCGCTCATCATACCCACCCCTCCCGTCATTACAAGTGACCACCCCCCCCCCCCCCGGCCCCCACCTGTGTCATAATCGTTGGTCCCATTCAGAATCTGCGTATGACCAATAACTTGACAAAGGTAAGAATATTCATAGCCAAACTTTTAGGTACAACGAAATGTAAGACCCCGTCCCAAAGTTTGAGAAGGGGAACTTAACATTTCAGATAAAGTCGACTTCGTAGACATGGTAGAAAATAATAATTTTCTTGGCGGATTTGATACCATCGTCAGATCTATCCGGCCATTTTGATGCTTTTGGCGTCATTGATCATCTCCATCACCAAAGAACGTCGGCCAGATATTACTGTTCCATTGTGTGGTTCCTTACATTGACTTTAGTATTCTGAGATTCTGAAATGTTTAGCTTGTAACTTTTGTGTTTACGACATATTGCGCGGGTATTAGAGTACTGTCACTGAAGGTTTTTTTACGACACTTGCAACGATCGGCAACGATTGCTCTGCATTAAATACCATATACACTAACTGACCTTCGACCCTGGACCAAACACTAAGCCCAACCTAGCCTTTGGACAAAGGCCCTCGTGACTTGGCTTTTTTTCTCGGCAAGTAAGCTAGTAGTGGCTGCATAACAAGACTAGCCGCCCAGCCCGGTGAATGCGCGATCGAGCGACGTGAGTCGCGAGGGCCTTTTGGAACCTGGCCTGTATTTCTTATGCTATCCTTTGTTCCTAGCGAGGATCTGCTACCTTATAGGTAGGAGCCAATCAGCGAACATATCTTCGCATGACGTCAGCATAAATTTGGTATGCAAATTCGCCTTCATCTCGGGCTAGCTCGCTCGGCACCCGGCGCCGCGGCCCGTGCAAGCTACATCAATCATGAACGAATCACATGGAAAGCAAGCCCCGCAGATACCGTTGTGATTGGTCGATAATCATCGGTAGGCGTGTTAGCATACGAATGTCAACTCGTGAATAATTCATATCGGACGATGGAAACCCAGGTTCCAAAAGGCCTCGCGACTAAAGTCGCTCGATCGCGCGTTCACCAGGGCCGTGTTGATTCTTTTCGTCGCCGGCTAGTCTCATCTCAGGCACAGCATGACGAGGAAAATAGCCAAGTCACGAGGCCTTGTCAAAAGGCTACTGACGCAGGAGCACCGATCTGGTGCATGGGACATCGGCGATAGTCACACAAAGGAGTTATCACTGAACAATGTGGCAGTGACATTGTTGTCGCATCCCTGAGAATAGGATATCCACAATGAACTTTACCTCAATGTATACAGGAAAAGGTATTTCGTGGAAAATAGTCTACATGTACATGTCTCATTTTGTGGGTGTGAACCGCCATTTCACCGGTAACACACAGACGTTTTTATTGGATTTGATAGCTTAGTGGACAGGAACAAAAACATGTCTGGTCCATCCGCCATGACCACGGACAAAACAAAACAGCTTCGACATCATTGAATAATGAGCACCGTCAGGTGTCTACTGTGACTCAAGCTATCAACCGTTATGACTTTTCATATCCCGTGGTCAAATGTTGTTCTTATCATAAAAAAGGTGGATTTCTTATCTGTTTGCGAATCAGACTTTATTTCATTCATTCTATTTAATTTGTATCAATCTGTATGTAAATATAATTTTGTGCATGAGTTGAAGACTGTGACAGTGGTGACATTTTATGGTGACACGACGTTGCTGGAGGGGGAAGGGTGGGATGTGAGTACTCCTCATTCCAAATTTCTGTCACCAAAAAAGTTTTCAACCTGTGTCGGCAAATGAAATAAATTAAAGACCCTTTTCCTTGAAGAATAAAATACCAGTCGTATCTTTTCTTATTGGTTGGACATTGTGAACATTGCCATATTTTATGAGTCATACTTGACCGATTGTGATGGTGGAGAAACTTGTAGGAATAGGTTTTTGCAGGGTTACACCATGTTCTTTCAAAGGAATAAGGGCCCTAAAAAGAGCTGGTCGGCTGAGCTCTCATTAAGCTTCTTTTCAGCTTATTTTGGTTCTCGATGTTTCGATCAGTATGCTCTGCTCGTCTGCTGGAGAAGATTTGCTCTCAGCCAATCATATGTAAGGATTTCAGTAGCTTATAACAGTTATTGCAACTTGTTATTGATAACAAGCTTTATGAAACAGGGCCCACGAGACGTTCCTGTCCTAGGTCTGACTTTGCTTGATTTCGTTATGATAGGCCTATATTTTTTTTTAGGAAATGAAAGAAGGGCATACAATGATGCGTTCAGTTATTGTACGTGACGCAGATGTGAGTCCCATTGAGGGCCTTGCTGCGTTTTCGTCAGGATGAGAGCAAAAGAAACCCTTCATGGTTTAATTCATATTGTCCCTCTTTCTATATCAGGAGCATCAACTGTTTTGGATGGGTGGAGGCGCTTGCCCCTAATAATTTCGGAATTAAATGTATATCCAATGGAACGCTTCTTTACACTTCACGTGTTTGCTCCCCCCCCCCCTACTGCCTTGACCTAGTGGAACATTTGATTGCAATATTTATGTATTTCTCCCATTACTGGAACCTGATCGGCGCCCATGTTTTGATTTGTCAACATGCATTCCTTTTTTTTGAAATCCGGATTGAGCCGCATTTGGGCCCTTTTTTTCGCGTAACAACGAAGAGAGAAAAAAAATAAATAAAAAATGAATTTAAACAACGTCACAGATCGAACTCCTCTGTGGGTCATGCTTATACTGGCCGAGTTGACAGGGTTGTGTTTGAAGGTGAGACCTGTCTAACTTTGTCTCTCCGCTCCGTGATTAATTCTCACAAGTCACGTGATCCGTCAGCTGTCCAATATCAAAGCAACTGTTGCTAACTGTTGAAGGTGAGTCAACAATGCAAGTTCATGGTATACTAGAGGGGGTGTGGTTCATGACAAGATATTGTAAACAATAATAACGCAAAAACAAAACAAAAGCAAGACGAAAGCATTACTGAACAAAAGAAACAAAACAAAATCAAACAAACAAAATGTTGACGTTATAAAATTGTGTCGTTTGTTACAATACTTCCATAATAACGAAAAAGGTTTAGAACTGTTATTTTAAAATATCAAAGGAAAGCTGGCATCACGGGAGCAGGGGTGTGTGTGTGGGGGGGGGGGGGGGGGGGATCGGTCTGACTCGATGAATGAAATGTGAATTAACAATGCCATCGATTAGGGAGGAGGGTCCTTCTTTTATCGTCCTTTTCCCTCTCTATTTCCTTCTTACGTTTTCTCTCTATTTCGCCATTTGTTGGACTAAATGACAAGCAACCGTATACTGGGTGCTCCGACATAATGCTTCGGCGACAATTGCTCCGGGCTTTATTATTTTCGTCAAAATATAAGGGTGGGGTAAGGATTACAATTGGGGTTTTATGTTAGGTTTAAGGTTAGGGTTAGGTAAAATGTTTGGTCTGGGGTTGAAATTTAGAATTCGGTTAGCACGATGGTTAGTGTACGAAAATGACGCGGAACAATTGTCGCTGGAACGTTGATGTGTCGTACGAACCCAATAATGATCAAGCTTATCAAAATGACATTGTATTGATGAACGTGAATAATCATCATTTCGATAAAGATGTATTTATCTCATTTATTGCTATTTTTTCCCCAGGTAATTCCCATAAAGCAAGCTCTGAATAATGAAAAGAATGTCTCTAAATTACGAGGGTAATAGCTCTAGCTTTAATTGGGTCAAGCTGTAATCGACCCGATCTGGGTTAATCATGCTTTACAGATCTATCTTTCTTTTGAAACGAGTAACCTTAACCCCAAACTAGCACTTTATCATGCGATATGAAACCATCCTAACCTGTATTGTAATATGATGAAGTACTCTTAATTTTTGTGATGGTACTTTTTCAAATCTTTTGTTTTATGTTTCCTATTATTTTATGCTGTATTTATATTCTTAGTTGTACTTTGCACATGTCTGTGAACTCTGTCATGCACTAGGAAAAATGGTGGTCAGGATTGAATAGAATAGCATAATAGTTTATTTCATTTCAGAAAACGACATCTTTCATTTTCTAAGCTCTCGGTGTCAATAAGCAAAAGCCCATTCTTGCATCATGTTGGATATATACATGTATTTGCATTTTGAGCAGGCTATGTGTTATTTCGTTTTATTTCTTTCCACAGTTTTTGTTCAAGGCGTCCCCAATACAACTTTTGATTTGAGGGCTTCATCTCCATTTTATAATTATCTATTTACAATTTAGTAAAAGTGAATCTCAATGAAAAATAAACGGTAAGATCACTAAGATGCAGTAGCGTTGAATACCATATCATATAGCATACGCAGTTATATATAATAATGTACTATTCACGATCTTTATGACGCAAATGTATTTTTTCATAGACTTTTACTTCAGGCAAAAAGAAAATACAAATACACCACTTTTCTGTCCCAATAGGAGTGACGATTGCCCAAATATTTGATAACAATTGCTCAAATAGTATTTTCAAAATCCTCTGAAGGAGATGCGGGTGGGGTGGGGTGGGGTGGTGCTATCCCTGCCCACCTCCTCATACGCTTATTTGGTCTCGAATTTCTTCCGTAATCTTCCAATCCACTTTCACTGATGAGTGCAAGACAAAAGGCTTCATTAGCTTCATCCAAAGATATTCCTCAATCCTTTAGTACCAATCACATCTTGAATCTGCATCTTGTATACTTGGTGTTTTTAGGAGAATACGGGAAATCCGTCAACTTATCAAATACGTAACGTCGTTTTTAAATGTTTCACACCACTGTCGATTTGCTGGTTGTAAATATAATTATGATAACTGGTGGCCTTCGCATTATTGTTACGCATATTTTACCGTAAACAATTTGCATCCACTTTGAGCGTCAAGGCTATGACACGTATAGGTGATAAGTACACTGACCATAATATCAATTGTGTTTTAAATTGAAATAAGACGATGAAATATGAAAATGGAATATAGGTTTTAATCAGCGTGTATGTGCTCGCCATTAAGATTGCGTTTATATTTGTTTTATTGGCCAACTTCGAGTTGTGAGTTGACACCTCGTGATTGTATCTATCCAATCACGTCATGAATTCAATAGTTTGCTATTTTGAATGAGAAGATATGAATAGCATGTTTTAGATTGCATTTACCTCATGAATTGTATAGTGCAATGGAAATGGACACGATTTTGCAGATATTAATGTGTTTTTCTCTCTCACATACCATAGCCCCCCCCCCCCCTTCCGACTCCCTGTCCCCTCTCTCTCTCTCTCTCTCCAGACAAGTACCAAACGCTATAAAACATTTCAAAAGTGATTCCGGTTTTTATTAATTTACATCATTTATAATTAATTCCAGATTTCATTGACGAATGTGGTACTCAGAATTTCGTGATGTATAATCTTGCTATAGGCATGCACACTGTACCATGTCTTGTTCAAACGTTTGCAATATTCATGTAACCCCAATGGAAATAAAATTGTATCAATAATTCGGACAGATTTTATTTATTTTATTTATTTGCAGATTCATTTATACAAGGTAACAATGTCAGCCGCAGAACTAATTTCCACAGCGGCCCTGCCAGCCTAACATGTACATAACGAATGTGTTTAGAGATAAAAATAATATATATAATCCGTTGTAGAAATTAGTAACAATTGTTTTACACGATTACATATACAGAATGCAGATGTGCAGACAGATACACGCAACACAACTAAGATAAAACAAAAACAAAACCCACAGCCCAAAATAGAAACGGTTTAACAGTAAACTTAAACTTACGGATTAAAGCTGACATAAAAAAAACAAAACATTTAAAACCTGAATCATGAGAATGGAGGCTTTAATGAAATGAGCTTTTATCAGTTATTGATTCATCACGCTGATAAAATGTTGATGTGATTGCACACTTTAATTTCTAATGTCATTGTACTTAAAACATTTATTGAAATTCAATTTCTTTAGTATGCTGCGAGTCACTTTGCATATTTTAGAAAAGGGTTGGGTTTTTAGTCAAGGTCTGGCGGTGTGCCAGGGTATTTTGTTTAAACGTCATATTCCCATGAATGCATAAATTCTTTCCCAACCCTGTACAATATGTCTATAGGGCCTATCTATTTTTTGTTAACTGTTTTTTAGTAATTGCTGTTTTTTTTTTTTTTTTTTTTTTTTTTTTTTTTTTTTTTTTTTTGGGGGGGGGGGGTTGTTTTTTTCTAACTTTCTTATTCTTCGGGGTTTTTTTTTACGACTCGCTGTTTTTGTTTGTTTGTTGTTGTGGTTTTTTTTTGTGTGTGGAGGGGGGGGGGGGGTCTTTCTTACTCTTTCTTAGTATTCGTTTATGTTACACGCAGTTTGTTTACTTCCTATATTATGATTATTCTGTCCTTCAATTCTATAATTATAAGAGTCTGCGCCTTTTTTCACAACAGCGACCCCCGCCCCCTCTTTTTGTTTTCGTGGCTGTTTTCCTCTTTTTATCACTATATATCTGTGCTTAACTTTGTCTCTTTAATCACTTTTGGATTATTCACATATCTTAGATCTGTCTTGCCCCCCTTCTTTTAACACTATGCGGTTCCCTTTCGAGCTCCCATCATGCCTTGCACCCCATTCTCCCCTTTTCACTATATTTGATTGTTTCTCTTTCTCTCTCGTTCTCACTTTCATTTTTTTTTAATTTAGGCTCATGCTCCCATATCTCCGTTGTCTTTTCCCCGAACTATCTCTAGAGTTTTAACTATTAACGGTTTTTCCCCGTTCCCTCCCTCTCTTTCAACCTTTCTGCAACCTCTAAAAGTGCAGCACGTAAAAGCAAGGTTCTTTTCAACAAACCGTACACGGCCAATCATTTCGAAGGCCGCGGTGAGGTATACATACCGATATATATCTATGAATAGGGGGAGGGAAAGAGAGGGATGAAAAGAAAGAGATAAAAAATGAAATTGCTGTAATCATCATCCTCACCTATCAATCGAGTCTATGATGTAGAGGTCAAGGCACTTTCTCCCTGTCCACGATGCTCATTCGCTCTATCATTACCGACAGAACATTACGGGGTGTGAGGCCATGTTGGATTAGACTCCCGGGCCAGGAGTTTGGTTTGTCTCTTCCAACCTCCAAACGCGGATTATTGGCAGGGCATTGTAATTGAACGTGGGACAAGAGTTGAACGATGGGAATTAAAAGAAAAGTGTAATGAACCCTGAAAGTGCTTGGCTAGACCTCATATGAAAGAATGGCAGTGAGGCACGGTTAGGTCTACTATATACCGTGTATAGTCATTGTTTTTTCCATCTGTTTGTAAAAGAGAACAGGAAGCTTTTGACCGAAAATGAAGATGATTAGGAGGAATAAGAGGCCATAGTAGGTGTCAGTAAAAAGTTAAAACAAAGTTGTGAAATTTATACGACAGGGGTGAAAGCGCCAAGATTTAATGAAAGAAAGGAAAATGAGAATAATACTTTAAAAATATATGAATATAGAAGAAGTTTTGACGGCGTCAGATGTTCAGAAGCTGTGATATGCATGGACATCGTCTCTTCACTGATTTTTAAAAATAATTTATTGAAAAAGTTGCCTGTGATTTCCACTTTCTTACCGTTGTTTCCATAATATACTTTTATTTCCCCTCGCCTTAATTTCAGTTATATATTGGCATGTTTCCGAAATGGACGTATTTGTGGCATTGAGCTCCAACACGGCCCCAGTTATTAAACAAAAAACAAAAAAACAAAACAAAACGCAACACCCCACCTCCTCCTCAAACCAAACACACACACACACTTTTTTATAAGTGTTTTTGTATATTCCTCCAAATTGAAGTACACATATATACATGTACAACATAACATAATAGTAAATATAAAACCAAATACATACACAAGTTATAAAGCACATCATAACCCCAAGTAAACATAACATAATGTACATGTAACAAATATAATCAATGTCCCTAACAATAATTATATTCAAAATATTTTAATAACAAAACAAAACGAAACTAAGAAAGAAGCTGGAGGAACTTTCCTAGAACTACCCCCTCTTGGGGGGGGGGGGGGGAAGAAAAAAAAAGGGGGGGGATAAATTAAAAAGAATTCAAACTTTCTCCACTTAAACTTACTCCCCCCTTTCCCCCACCCCACCCATATACATACAACACACACTCAGACACACTCCTCTCACAAATGGTAATCTGCTCACAAGAGAACATCCAGTAATATAACTTTTTAAAAAATTACTACTAATAATAAATGGCTGCTTGTGAAAAAGATTAGAAAAAGGGAAAAACAACAAAATTTGATCATACAGAAGCGGCATGATCTTCAACAATAATAAAGGCCATCAAAATCATCATAAAATAGCACACACAAACACACAAACACACACACAATCAACACAAAGAGTGTTATTTTCTAAGCATCAAACTTTTTTTTAAAGTGAGTCCATCTTATTTTGGCTTATATTATACAGGGCCTGGAGAGGCGGGGGGGGGGGGGGGGGTTGGGTGGGCACAGGATTTTCAACTGATGATTCCTCTTTAGATTAAATAAAGTTGAATCAAAGTCGATCGGTTTATGATATTGATTTTTTTTTTCTTTCAAAAATCTCTTTTTTGCTTACTAGTTTGTGAAAGTTTTGATTTGCATGCTAAATGTACACCGATATTCTTAAAACATACAATCCTTCAGTAAAAGTGATGATCCCTGTACCGTGTACAATAACATATACTTTATTCCATCGGTCAAAACTATTCCATTTTCTTTCATGTTTTTATTTCAAATTTTGTCAAACAATAGTTAATTAGCGTCTGTATGCACTTCCACTTAAAAACACACACACACATATTTCATCCTTTAAAGCAAATGGATAAAACTCTTTGAGAGGAGTCTATGCACCCAGCAATTGTAAGGTAGCATGTGTACTTTTGTGCAAGCTGCGCCCATTAACAGGAGTGTAAATTGAAGGCACTCTGAGAGCATGACAGGAGGGGGCAGAGATAGAGGCATGAAATGTAAATTTGTTTATCACTCTCAACTAATACTAATGTAGCCAATTGCCACGAATAGAGTAGATTAAATTTGCCCTTAGATTTGGCTGAACGAGACTTGAAAAGTACAGTCAAACTCCGATTGCCCCCCTGTATCCATGGATGTTGGCCGATCGATATATCGATCGACTTGAGAGGCGGACCCACCCCCTCCCACCTTGGAACAGAGCCCTGTTTATAACGGTCAACATACTGCATGTTCCTGGATAATACGGGTTAGAAATGCGGGAACGGTCATCGTCCGTATGTTTAGACACATACATACATCGATAACTGAGGTTCGCTATTCCTATGGTTGCCCCTTTGTCGAAAAATACCCATGCCCAGTAACAAAACTTTCAATATCGGAATGCGTATTTAGTGAATGGGTCTTTGTTTGCCTGTCTGTATTTTTTCTCTTTCAAGGCGACAGAAGTTAAATTTGATATACCTTCTTTTTGTCATTGTCCCTCAACTATGCCCCTCTTGTACACTATCACCCCTCAAACCCTTAAATTTGGAAAATCGGAAAGATTGTTTAAAACCCAATCTAACATACCTTAAATACACATTGCTTTTTTTTCAAATGTGGTCCTTTACTGTAAATCGTTCCTTCAGCAAGAATTTAATAACGTATCTTCAATTATTCTTTTTATTTGCATGTTAGAGAATTTGATAGTAACAAAAAGCAAAACAAAAAACACAATACTCAGTATGCTTTTTCGAACTTATACTCCATAGAATCCAAGATCCGCCACTGCCCCCACGTTTCATCACCTTCTGCTGCTGCTGCAGAAACGTCCAAAAAACGCTTTGTCTAAATTAATGTTTCCGATGTACACAAAAACATTCACCGTGGTCTTCTCACCATGGTCTTCTTCGTGATCATAATCCATATAACAGAACCCAAACACATAATCATTTTTTTTATGAGCTTGTTTGTCTCATTCTGTTTATTCGAGAAAGACCAACCTAACAAAAGAATCTCAATGCTGATGAGGAACAATGTTCCTGGCTTTTCAGTCTAGCACAGAATAAAGGCAATATGCCTTTAAAACCTCAAATCACACAGATATTGTAGATAAATCTCTACCGGTACTGCAACTGTTGAAACGAATGTAAATAACGTACATGTCATATGGATAGTTTGATCAACTAACACTTCCCTGGTTTGATATGATATGATGTGATATGATATGATATATTATTATAATTTTTTCTTTTTTGAATTGATTTATTTTGGTTTTTTTTTTCATATTTACAAATTATTTGACAACAAATCATTACAATATGTATACATTGCGAAATAATAAAGTTGGCTAAATGAGAAAAATATATATTGGCAGGCAAATAAGCAGATTCTTTTCTGGGAGAAGTTTTATGCAGAGTCGATTATCTTGTTCATTGTCATCAACTCTCTATTTGTTGCTATGTCAAGGTGAATCTCATGTGAGCCTCGTGCTCACCGAGGACAAACAAAAGAAAACTGTAGTGAAAGGAGTACTTGCCACTTCAGCCTTTACTATTTATTAGATGAAAGTAGTGATTTAGTATCGATAAACAATTCAAGATCGCTGGAATTAGGATGGGGGGGGGGGGGGGGGACTGTGGCAACGCCCCCGGAAAACTAGTCTGGCATACGTTCATTACACTGATAGTATTGCGCCCTTAACTGTGACCCCGGCAGAAATTTTAGAGACAACGCATCTATATGATACCTAAAAAGGTAATCTTGATAACCTTCTTTTTTTGGTTTTTTTTGTTGTCGTTCTTTTTTTTTAAGGACCCTTATTCGATTTTTTCCCCTCGAATTTGTGATTCCTGAAAAATATCTTCGGTCCTCCACTGTGGGACGTATTTCGTCACCAATGCCAACCCCAAGACTTTAACTGTCCTATAGGTTCGCCTCTTGCGATCAATATACTGTAGTATATTTATGTATTTAAATCCTGGAATTTCAATTCCCTCATTGACTTTACTCTACGACTTGGTTCCTATTTAAAAGAGATAAAATCAACTTGCCATGGCTGCCAATTTCGGTGTCAGGATTAGATTATATTTCGTTTAAATCTGTTGTGAACAAGTTTCATAGCTCAGATTCCTGTATTTCTTGAGACACTTAAGAAAACAAGAAGCAAAAGTGGCTGCATTAAGAAAGAAAGTCGTGAAGAAGCGAAATCACATCCATAATAGCATAACAAGAAAACTCAGGAGTATGAGGTAGATGTGTTTCAGACCTAGAGAGAGAGAAAAGGGGGGGGGGGGGGATAGACAGACATGGAAGGAAAGAGGGGGAGGATGAAAACAAAGATATATATACTTGAACAAATTTTATTGTGATTCTCCTAATGCCTTCAAAAACTCTATTTTTATTATCTGAAATATAAGTATTTTAAGTATACATGTACTTCCTTGTTTGGTTATGCTTCTACTTTCAATTGTTTTAAATAACAAATTGTTGAAATAAAATCGATTAGTTAATTCAAAAGTACTGTTTTACTACCAATTGTAATTTTCAGGAAGAGGAAAAACGTAGGGTCGTTATTTTTTTATTACATTTTATTTTTAGATGCGTCGAAAGTACAATCACACGCCTCACTACTCAAAGAACATTAGAGTATTTGTAAGTATCACTGTCAGTTATGATGAATTGATTTTTGCCATGCATTTCGCAAGAAACTCTGTAATTTAAACTACTTTCTAAGTTGTACTCACCTAAAGTAGCGATTGAAAGCAAAGGAAAGTACGTTTGAGGGCGAACAGACGGCAGATAAATAATTTCATACAGAAGTATTTTGATATGCTTTGTTCGCTCCAAATATAAGAAGAAGAAACACCGCTCCTGACTACTTGTTTCACGTCATTGGGAATTGGCAAAATTTATACATTACTGGCCAGAAGAATCCGTATGATCCGTTCCTGCAAACGATTATCTTTCCGATTGAACTTCATGCTCCTTGCTTCTCTTGGTTATAATCTATCAACAACTTGCAAGTGTGTCTTCTGAAGAGCTTATGATTGGTAAAGCATGCTTAACATTGCAACATCGTACAACATCATCATCATCATCACTGCCATCTTCGTCGTCTTCATCATCATCATCATCATTACATCGCCATCATCGCCATCTTTATCATTACCATCATCAGCAGCATCATCATTGCCATCATCATCACAATCATCACAAGCATCATCATCATCATCATCGTCATCATCATCATAATCATTATCACCTTCGACCACATCCAATCTTCAGATTGCTAACAACCATCGTCATCTCTCTATCTTTCTTCCATTCTTATTCATTAGCCAGACTATCGTTCCCCTAGCTCTTCCTTCAGCGACCCAGCTCATCTCTCTGCCTTTTCTCTCATTCTCCGCCTCTTCCCATCCATCCATCCATCACCGCTGTCACCACGATTACGTACTATGATCATATGCATCAATTCGGAGGTCGTTAATTGTCATCCACCGGGGCGACACACCTCTCTCTCCCCCTGCAGTCAATGTACTTTTACCCATTGTCGACTCCAAGGTGATGACGTGCCGTGGTTGACGTGCGGGTCGTCGCTGACACGAACTGTCAAACAAGGGATCCAGCTTTGAAAGGGGAGGTCTTTTGTTTTCACCGTGTACATTGTTGATTGTGATTGGTAGGGAGTATCCCCCCCTTCCCTCGCGTAGTAGATCGATTGAGGTACAGATAGACGTGTAATATATAAAGTTATGGATTATGTATGGTATTTAATCTCATTATACCTAATAAATATAAAGAAAGAGAGAAAGGGAGACTGAAAGAGTTAAATAGAGAGAGAGAGAGAGAGAGAGAGAGGGGGGGGGGAGCAAACGATCGTTAATCTTAGACAGTTATAATAATAATAATAATTAATATTATCATCATTCTTCACCATCATCATCATCATCATCATTATTATAATCATCATCATCACCACCATGCACAACCACCATCATCATCAACGTTAAGAAAACCTCCTTATAAAAAACAAACAAACATATAAACCATCCAGAACACAGCTCTTTAAGTGAGTAATTCCAAGTATAATTTATTTCTCAAGACAATAATGTGAAATATTATTTACATGCCATTTTTTTTTCGTAATTTTCTCTTCAACTCCCAACACCAACAAAGTCAAATGAAATCCTTAATTATTGAATCTTCTCAAAAGTAGACAAATATCATAACGCTCACCAATCTAAAGGTTGGATAAATCGTGGAAAATATATATACCCGAAAATAAAAACACACCCTTTAAAACATGACTGAATGAAAAGAGATGTTATTTTCTTTCTTTTTTTACCCAGAGGTTATTGATTCGAAGTTTGCCATTCAAAAATGATTTTCACAATCTCCATTCTCATTGATAACCAAATGATACCAACATCTATATCTTTCGTAAGAATTCGATGACAAAGAACAATTACAGTAACCTGAAATACAACATTTAAAACTTCACAATAATTGCACAAATAAAGTGGTATGTGTTTATTGTAAAAAATAAAATATATTAACATATACCTAAATGCAAGTTGAGTAGATTCTGGATTGTAAAATATATTTTAAAAAAAATCACAACCAGATTTAATTTTACCCCCCAAACCCCAAACATATCCCTTTCTACCAAATTAATCTAAATCATAGAAATAACAAATAGGAAAGTTGTTCATTATAAGAATAAATTTAAGAAAACAGAAACAAGTAGACATTATCTAAATAAATATCAATGGCTTGCTATTTTTCCCCTATCTTATCAGTCTATTATTTCTCTGATTAATGATTATTCAATATTTTATCAACAACACAATTTTAACTATATAAATCAAAATTTCATAATAAATCCCATTACAATTACAGTAAATTTGTGCATGAATCAGCGACATAATGTCATGTCAGAAAATGTCAAGACATTCCCCAAATGAGCACTTGCGTGCTAACATGAACGATTTGAACAAATAGTTTTTACTATTCATTGCATCAAAACAGCGCTATAATTACAATTTACACCGTCGATCAGAATAAACGACCATGTTATTCAAAGACAGTTACATAAGGCACCGTCTGCAAATTTTACTTTTTTTTCGAAAGCTGAATAGGTCTCTGTAGAAAAAAGCGTCCAAAATACTCAAGAAAGAGAAAGGTTTCCTGAATAGCCACATTATTTGAAGAAAAAGGAATTCGTAATTTGTCAAGAGTATTTAGATAATCGATAAATTATTGTTTGATTTTAGAATTTATTAAGTCAGATGTTTCATTTAATGAAATAAATTGAAACGATTTTTTGACCGTATACTATATGTTCTAACCAGAATTAAGAAGGAAAATGGGATACACAGATTTTCAATACAAAAGCATTCAAATTCTAAAAGAATTTTTGTACCGTCCAGAAAAAAAATGACTGCCTGCGATCGAGATGTCATAACGACAAAATCTATAACGAATGGATTCACGATTAAATCACAAATTAGACAAACGTGGAACATATGTATTCAGACCAAAATACATCTCTTAATTTGTGTACGCAGCAGAATGGTGATGGTATGATTAAAATCACAAGCAAAATAAACTTTCATCAATGATAAAAAATATATCCCGGAGCAGCGAATCAATGCTATTTCACAATATTTCTTCCTCCTAACCCTAGAATCCTGTAGAAGCAGCAATAGGTACCATATGTTTGTTATTTACAATCATTGCAACGAAGTCATAATTTGCAGAAGGGTGTTTGCCTTTAAAAAAGAGACTATTATATACATTCCAATCAATTTTAATCAACAATGTATTATCTACGAAACCACATGAGCATAAAGATGAAGACTAGCTCAAAACCAGTATGTACAAAGGTTTGGCACACATTTCGTGGAAAATGCCTGGTTCTGAAATAGTGTTCATTTCATACAAATTACGAAGGCAAAGTGTGAGGAATAATTTTCTACAGTACAGTTGTCACAAGGTATAGAAATACAATTCTACAATAAATTTCATTCTATTAACAGAAGAAAAGGAAGAAGAAGGGATAAAAAGCGTAAAAACAATAAGAAATTGAATCGTGATATATTTGAAAGAATATTCCTCTTATTGATCAGAACATTACATAATAATATTTAACATTAAAAATATTGGTATAATTCACCATATGCATAGAATATTAATTCATACTAAGTGCGACCTGGGGAGCGTTTCATCAAGCGTTTTGTCAGATATTTTTACCGACAACTGTTATAAGCTACTGAAATCCTTGCATCTGATTGGTTGAGAGCAAATTTGTCGGTAAAAAGCACCGACAAAACACTTGATGAAACGCTCCCCTGTTCATAAAGAGAATGATAAAACAGGACCATAGCAAATAATTTAATGCATGAGGTGTATGGCATTATTTGACACATTTAAAAATGTTTTAATGCCATATTGGCTGTTTTGTAGGTTACCAAAAAGTTTAGATATGAATATTAATTTATTTCTAAAACTCACAAAAACCCAAAACGTCTTCACCCAGTCTCTGGTGGGGTCTAGATTTATAGGATAACCAGTTTGTAGGATCGACAAACTGTCAGCTATAATCATTTTTTCATTATAAGTGTTTTAAAGGAAGGATGTAGCTCCAAATATTTCTGAATTACTTTTTATTTACATTCGCTTTAATAGAAGTTTGTATTTTTGTTTGCTTTAAATCGACTATCTTCCTTAAAAGATTTATTTCTTTCTTTCATAGGTATTTAATTGGTTGATACTATTGAGATATATATTAAAAAATTCATAGTGTTA
>CM046865.1:17690830-17707764 GCA_025617745.1 Heliocidaris erythrogramma | reverse complement strand
CATGTTTTATTACCCGTATCTCTACGGAGTCTACGGAACATGAGAATATGGGCACCAGGTGGATGATTCTACCTTCATATTAAGTTTCTTTCCCCGACAAGATGAGGAATTTATATTTCACAGCATTGTCTGCAAAACCAGGTGACTATCAAAATGTTCATTAACAAAACGTTTCACGCCGCATCAAGATTCTAAACACCACTGGCCAAGCCTTATCATAAATGTATCATATTTGAAGTGTGATCTTTTTCCCCCCTTTCTTTATTAACTTTTAGTTTATTTTTTTTTTTTAAATCTCTTTTTTAAGGGGGGAGGGGGGGGGGGGGGGGGGCTTCTTTTAGCTTTTCATTTTTTCAGTTTTGTAAAAAAACAAAAATAAAAAAAAAAAATAAATATAGAAAAATTTCCAAACTTTTAAGAACTTCCACACTTTTTAGCTCATGTAGGTGCAAAAAGCAGACAAGAAAATTTAGTCTTCATGTAAAAAACTTATGATATACACTGTCCCAAGCAGGACATAGTAAAGTTGCGTTTTCACATTCATGATAATGACAGAAGTTAAAGTTATTAATTTTTCTTCAAATGTTTTGTATGAAAAACAAAACATCCCTGCAAGCTACATACATGACAAATGTGAATAATTTTTTAAATGTTTTTATTGGATAAAACAGTCGATTTGAAAGTAATGTTTCGATGAGAAGAATAATGATTCTACATGTATTTATACAATGGTATAAAAAACTCTAAAATAAAATTTATCATCCTATAACCACAGATGTAATTTCATAGAAATTGCAATTAATCATCACCACCCATAAAATACTGCTTCCTACCAACTTATTGATTTTTCAATCCCACCCCCCCCCCCCCAACAACCTTTATAGAGGTTTACAATGTACGCACAATTCACACACGGATGGGTACTTCAAAATGTGCCTTTAAAAGGGCCCCAAGCTAACTTTTTTGTAGAATTTCAAGGGGAGTGCTCCTCCAAATTGGGGTCCTGTGATGTCTACAAACAGTATTCAAATGTTGGGGATATACGGTAATTAACTGTTAGGGGTCATTTTCTCTTGGACCCCTCTTCAACCATCAAGAATACTACATGTAGCAAATATACAAACCCAGGGTTCTACACCATAAAGAGAAGGCCGAGTTATGGGAAAGGTGAAAAATAATTGTGAGCTTTCTCATTCCTTTTACGTCAATTTGGAATAAGATCATAATAAAAATGTCCCCTGAAAAAAATACATTTAGCTCTTCAAATGCCCCCATTCAAAATTATGACAAGAAATAGCTGAAGTGCTTCATGCAAAATGGGTGTGAGGTTCCCATTTCTGTGTGCAGCACATGTGCTTTTCAGCAAGATTGGGTAAATTTCTATTTGATTTTGATGATTCTAAAAAACCTCACAGTATACAGCAATATTGTAGACATGATCCACCTTTCCCAATAGACCGCTTCTGTAATGTATGCAAATTTATGCAAATTTATGCACATAGTTCTGAGTACCTAGTGACGAGCTATTCCATTAAGCTGCTTTTTTATAAATGAGCCTCCACGCTTGGAATCCAGTTTGCATACATTTATTTGTTGCTGTGTCCAGCAAGCTTTCAGGTTGTCAAGAACAACCTTTGTTTGAAAGGTACGTATAAAATTTGCATACATTACCGAAGCGGTCTATTGCTTTGAGACAGATTCTTTCACAATAGGTACGTTCACACGTAGAGCGATAGCATCGATGCTATCTAGGTTTCGAGACTATTTTGGTCATGACCAGATAGTTTTAAGACCAAACGCTGTCTGAACGCAGGTAGTCACAAGATAGAAGCGAGTTGGAGCTAGGTTTCAAAACTATTCTGGCAGCGAGTTTGGCAGGAGTAAATTTCAGGATCCAGCGACAAAGCATCGATGCTTTGCGGTAGACCACCCACCGCGCTTGTGACTATTTGTAATGTGAACGCAATCGCTGCTTCACTCGCAACTTCGCATGATATGACCCCTGTGCACAAACTTCAATACCAATTATACTCGGGTCACTGTGTGTGGTGTAGTAATTATTGTTTTGGCAACAAGTGAGCGATAGATAGTCACGAGTGGGTGATAGAAGCAAGTCGATCATGGCCTGTCTGAACGTACTGGAAACAGTTTCGAGACTTACAAAGCATCGATCGATGCTATGTACTACGTATAAACATAACTAATATAATCACTTGAACTCAAACAGACCTCAACTTTATTTTTAACCGGAAGGTCTTTATTCTTTTTTTCTTACACATCTACAATGAATCATGCTGGTATAGAAGTTCAGAAGTGGGGAATAATTAAGTGAGAAATATGACACCACTTAAAATTTTGATTTGGTAACTTTGTAGAGGCTTGATAAAATCTGAGCTGCCTGGCCTTTACATGCTATCAGAGTATGTAATATGGTGTAAAAATGAAGCCCAGGGGGAAAAAAAAGCACTTCAAAATCATCATATCCTTCACAAAAGTAAACATATTCAAGTGAAATGCCTGACTCATTTTCCCCATAGACTCGGTGTTGGACTAAAGCATATGGCCATACGCTTTCGTAAATGGGAGTATTCAGTAATTGATATATTTGAAAACCTTTCTATGCCTGGCTATTTATTTATCCTTCTGAACATCATTATACAAGACAGATATCAAAATTCAACAATTTATTAAATCAAGCCTCCACAATGTTATCAAATCCCTTCAACATACCCCAACACACATCAGGGTATACACTTTTGCTAACTACTTGTGAAACTTGGGCTCACAAAGACATAACATCTTATATTTCAATAAAAAGCAAACAAATAAAAGAGATATACAGGGCGAGGGGTAAAAAGTGACGAAGGCAAGAACACATCTACCAGCAAAGTTATGAAGTGGGAGACAAGTGTCGTGTTGCTGCTACATCATATCGAAAGGAAAAATTAGCAATCATATGTAACGATGAACTCCCAAAAAGTGCAATGCATCCTAATAAAAACCGTATGGCTATAAAATCCTTTAAAAAACAAATTATTCTTTGGTTTATGGGAGCTCATTTGGGGATTTTCCATCAAAAAGGTATGATTTCCCTGGAACTGATGCATGTATCACACATTTTTGTATTATTTCAGGACTCTTTTTGAGTGTACCTGAGGTTGGATAAAAGTACCGGTACAGTGAAAACTTGTTATAAAGAGCTCTGATATAGATTTCCACTATAACAAGTTAGCTTTGCTGGACCCAGGTCTTTAAAGGGAAATCCAACTTTGGTGATAAGATGATTTGTGTGAAAGTAGAAAAATAAGAAAAACAATATGGTGAAAGTTTGAAAGAAAGCAGACAAGGACTAAGAAAGTTATGGATGTTTGAAAAATGAGATCACAACATCTATGCGAATCTCAAACTGGCAATTTGGTGAGTCGATTGCGACATTTTTGTGGACAACTCCCCCATTTGTTGTGCATAGAAACATCATTAATTTGCAGTTTTCTTCGCGGTGCTTTTACCCTCGGGACAGTACTCAAAATATATTGGAGATATCACATTGTTATAGGTCCTCATGAAAGAAAAAAGATCCCACTGAGTAATATATTTTGATAAAAGTGACATTTTAGTCATTTTGCGTGTTGGAGCGAATGGGGGAGTTGTCCACAGCTACATCACAGTGACATTATCTATTCGGCCAATTTGAAATTCCCGTATGTATAGTGATTACAATTTTCAAAAATTCATAACTTTCTTATTGCTTGTCCGATTTCGTTCAAACTTTCACCAATCTGCTTCTCTGATTTTTCCTCTTTCTTTCAACGCAACTTGCTATTAAGGTTCGATTTCACTTTTTAATGTCCTTTTTTCTTACCCTGATTTTTTTCAGGGATGCTCAATACGCCTTCACAGTGATCAATTTTGTAAGTTTTTTTACTTTTTGTCACGTACAGCCAATACCTCTTTTTTCAGACAAATTTTGTTCTACAGGCTATAGGGGGAAAAAATTGACCTACCGTAAAGTTTTAGGGGCTTATGACAAATCCTTCCTGACAGAAATCTTAGCCAGTTTTTCAATTCCCATTTCTTTTGACACAATTTGGTGCATGGGCTAGATGGGGTGAAAACCGTGAAATCTATAGGATTCAAGGAGTCTTTTTTTCGGGGGCTCGGGGATGCTACACTTGACTGCTACAATTTTTGTCAATGACTTGGACGGTCAAAGAACCTTAAGGGGTCAAATCTTATGGGCTTGATAGGTTGAATATTTTGGAACAGGCTCTTGGCCGGTATACTATTACAGAGTATCTTTTTGTTATCATAACATTGTCATCACATATTGTGCTTTCCAAGAGAATTCTTCATCAAATACACACGTAGAATATTTTTCGAAGGCCTCATTTTAATTACAGGACATTAATATCGCAATATCATCCTATAAAACGCCAACCCTTTTAGCCGATGCTTTCAAGGCCGGCCATTAAATCGCACCCTAATTGGGTCACCAAGGTGAAATACAATATCACCGCCTTTTAACTCCAGAAGATAAAATATTCTTTTATCACTAAATGAAATTTGAAATTCTGTCAAACAAGGGAATACAATATGAACACCTTTTAATTTCCAAAAGATAAAATATTCTTTTATCACCGACGAAATTTGAATTTGGCAAACAAGGTAATAACGGCGGTCGCCAACCCGCGACCTTTACTGCCTACACACCACTCCAAGGACTAGAACACGTGCTGTGCTCGTGGTGTGATGCTAAATCAATCACTACTTGTATTAAAATAAACAGTATCATTGTATTTCAAGAATCACCCCTAGTATGTTCAGCAAAAATATCAAAGTGAACATTAATTTGAATAAAAGTCCAGTGGCTTGGGAGTCCTTACAAGGGTAGTTTCTTTCTTTTAATTTTCAGGGCATACAATTTTCAGCACACATTTTGTAATTTCATTCCGATTCCATCTCTCAGTCAATTCACTTTTAATACTCACTATGAAATAAATAATGTATCAGACTGCAATTGGTATTGGCCCGTATCTGTGCGATACGAGTGCTTCAAAAATATGAAACGTAGAAAAAAACAACTAAACCTTTGGTCTAGTTTTATGTTATCATGGAAAATACATACCCTCGGTTGCCATGGTGACTCGTGTAGGTCATGCTTCGACGCCCACCATCTTGATGATTCCTGGGGCGGGGATGACCCTGAAACAAAAATTTTATAAAAATGACTTTAAATTAATTGCAGAGTACATGCAGTTGGAGATGTGATATGGACTAACAACCGGTACATTCAATCAGTCAGCTCTCTGCCTTTGCAAACAAAACTGCCTCAGATAGACTCGAAACCGGGAAGATTTTAAGAAATTCATGTATTGTTTTCTTTCAGATATCATTCTTATATAAATTGTTTTCTGAACAAAAGTAATGATTCAATCACTGCTTTATAAATTTTATAGAAACACTCTTTTACTGTAATTTCATGTATGTCCTAAGGCTCACCTCTCTACACACTCTCTCTCTCTCTTTCATTCTTCTTTCTTTCCTGTCCCCCTTAATCCTTCTTTATATCTTCTCCTCTCTCTCAATCTCTCTATCTCCCTCTTTCCATCTATCTCCCTCCCTCCCTCCTTCTTTCTCTCTCTCTCATCTCATTCTCTTCCTCTCTTTCCCTCTTTAAAGAAATGTTAAACGGCTGTACATGGATCGTAATCAAATGTTTGGATAAAAGCCAGCCACATGTCATGCCCTACTTTTACTGTCTAGTTTATCATGAATTTTTTAAAAAACCTAAAATTCCTTAGAACGATGTTGAGTAACAAGCACAATTGTGGAAATAAAGTCAATATGACTACTATCAGATTTAGACTAAAATCAACATAAACTGATGAGGCAACGTATGTACGTGTTCCCGCCTCTAGTCAGTTTTACAAGTGACAAAACAAGACCATGATAAAATGGCCATCAGTTGGATCAATAGATGTACAAAGAATAAAAATGAGCAATTCAACCATCTATGAAGTAAACAAATTAAGACTTATATTATTTTTAAAATACATTTACTTATTTATGTAAAGGATCCACAAATCTGCATTATACATTTTACAAAGCGTTGGCCTCACTCTGCACTCGGGCAAACTCAGCATCGCACAGCAAAAAGTCTCCAAGAGCTGAAGTGCAAATTATACACTGAACCATTATAATAACCATAAATTTCATGCTTTATATAATTTCACCTCATTAATTTTCAACTTTACGTGACCTCTTCAGGAACTATTAAAGTGAATCTTGCATTCTAGGTAGGGTGAAAAATAATTTGTGAGCTTTCTTATTCCTTTTATGTCAGTTTGGAAGAACATGATGTCACCATAGTAGAAACATCCCGTGAAACGATTGCTCTTCAAATGCTCTTCAAATGCTCTTATATTCAAAATGTGAATAGATAAAGCTGAAATGTTGGGGCCAAACATTCATGCCACTTGTGTGTGTAGTCCCTTATAGTCATTTCTGAGTGCAGTACATGTGCTTTTCAGTGAGATTGGGTTAATTTCTTATCTATTTTGATGATTCCAAAACAACTCAGTATAAAACAATTCTTATGTAGACATGGTCAACCTTTCCCAATTCCTTTCCCAATTCCTTTCTTTCGCAATGTAATTGCATGACCAGAACTCTACTTTATCTTTAAAGATAAAGTTGAGTTCTGGTCATGCGATTACATTGTGAAAGAAACTGTTTCAAAGAGATTTGGAAAGGGTGTTCTTGTCTACATAAGAATTGTTTTATACTGTGTTGTTTTGGAATAATCAAAATGATAGGAAATTGACCAAATCTCGATGAAAAGCTCATGCACTGCACACAGAAATGGGTACATGTATATGGTACTGCACACACCTGTGGCATGAATGTTCAGCCCAAACACTTCATCTATTTCTCGTCATATTTCGAATATGAGGTCATCTGAACAGCATTCCTTTTCAGGGGACATTTTCCACTATGATGTTATTCTAATCTGACGATAAACGAATGAGCTCACAAATTATTTTTCACCTTTCCTAGAACTCAACCTTTTCTTTAAAGTAAAAAAATTACCATTAAACCATAGAGTGGATACACATACCTCTATTACTTTGATAAGGCTTGATTGATATTACCAAAATTGTCATTACATATGTCACATTACAACAACTTTCAATTCATCCATATCATCGTTTAAGTTCCGCATGCGTCTTTTCATGCCAAGTGGTGTTTTGCTAAGCTACCTTAATTCATGCATTATTATACAAATGTTGACTGTTTTGAGGGGCACGGCGAAAACTATGGCCCGAGGTGAACTCGCAACTGTGCAATGCCCCGAGATGACAGTCGAGGGGCATAGCACAGTTGCAAGATCACCGAGGGCCATGGTTTTAACCGTGATACGAAAAAGAAGCAGTCAACATTTGTTTTATATACCGCATCCTTCATTAGCTCAGAAATTCAATTCAAAGACAGATGAAATATGGTACCGTAACGTAATTTTCGTCGATCGTTCTTTTGAAATTACGTTGGTGTACATGTATGGTGCCGGCCGCGCACCCGCGTATCTAATTGCCATAGCTACATGCGCATTGCATTGCATGCGATTCGTATTGTATTGTACGCACGAGCAGAACTATGCCCGGTCAATATTTTTCACCATACTGCCCGGCAGTCCGTAGTGAATTTCATGACTGCAAATTTGACCAATCAGAGGCCTAGAATCTAGACATATAAAACAAAATACCACAATTGGTAAATTTGGAAAGATCTGAAGACCTCCCCACTTCACATTGTGAGCTTAAAGACGATTCCAACATCACATAGGCCTGTATTCTGAACTCGGCTATAGCTTAAACCGCAGTCTAAGTATGGTTTAAATCGAGCCTAAACTCCGGTTTAACTTAAACTCCAGTACAGTCTCAACTCTTAAGTGTGGCTTAACTTTGAACAGAAATGTAGACTGCAGCTAGGGGTAGTAAGGTAGTTTGCCTTAGTCGGGTTTAACTTAGACTGGAGTTCAGAATACAGGCCACTCGAGGCAACACGTTAGTTGTATATCATGAATGAATAACCATATGGTGGAAAAAATTACAGGGTAGGCAAGGTCAAATTGAAAAACAAACAAATAGAGATATCAAGATACTCATTCATGCAGGCTTGGTGTCATTAGATTATTCATAGCAGGAAATGAGTATTAAAATTCATGACATTCGTTTTAAATGGCATAAAATTCAGAGATACAACCTTGAGACAAGATGTAGGAATCATGTTTTTTTTATGAGAAAGACAATCCCACAAAATTCAAATTATTCTTGGAACAATAAGGTGAAGTTCTGAATTAATTCGGACATGAGTAAGTCAGTACAATGGCAAACACAAGCATCTATTTGTAGCTGCTTTGTAAAAAACAGGCAAAGTAAAATTGATTCCAAGTTCCTCATACAATTTATTTGTTTTTTTGTTTTGTTTGATTTTTTTTTGGGGGGGGGGCAAAATTGGAAGGAGTTCTGCTAATTTCCTCTGGGGTCACTTTCAACATATGTTCCCATAATAATATTTCATCTTTCCTAACACTTGAGAAGATCATATAATGATTTAAAATTGGAAAACATTTATGCTTTTCAGTATTTTTCTTGTCTAAATTTACTCAGATTGTTTTCTCTTTCAAGTAACAACAAGAACGTACCGAAGACCAAATTCAAAATTAAGGCAGTGAGCAGAAACAATTAAATCAGAGACAGGGGACAAGACATTCAGCAATCCTTTTTAAATGCCCCAATATAAACAAAAACAAACGCTATAATAATTTCCAGAACGTTTTGAAAGGGACATTATATCATAATGTGATGTGTGCTGTACACGAACAATGTCATCATCATCATCATTATATTTTAAAAAAGCTTCCTCATTTGAAACAAGGCATTAGCGATAATGTGTCTCGCCCACATGCGATAACTAGAAATATCGTGATCTCTGTTGCCATGCAACAGGTCCCCCAAGTGCATAAATCTGCATAAGTTATGCTTGCATATATCTACATTACTAATGTTTGGAAAGTGACGTTTACAAAGTTATGTCATAAGAGAGTCTTGCGGGTAAACTAATGTTTGACCTGAAATGACCTTTGACCTTACGATGTGACCTCTGATGGCAGCATAACATGCAGGTCCCCCAAGTGCTTCTAAAACCCAAGTTTGGTTGAAAAGTGAGTGATGGTTGCAAAGTTATGTCATATTAAAGAGAGTCTTGCAGGTAAACTTTAACGTATGACCTTTGACCTTATCATGTGACCTCCAACGGCACCATAACATGCAGGTCCCCTCAGTGCATCTACAACCCAAGTTTGGTTGAAAAGTGAGTGACGGTTGCAAAGTTATCTGTCATAAGAGAGTCTTGCAGGTAAACTTTAACGTATGACCTCAAATGACCTTTGACCCTATCATGTGACCTCCAACGGCAATATAACGTCAGGGTACCCTCAGTGCAAATATCACCCAAGTTAGGTTGTAATCCAAGCAAGTGATGTGAAGTTATTTCACAAAAGAGAGTCTTGCAGGTAAACTTTAACATATGAAAAGAGTCTTGCAGGTAAACTTTAACATATGACCTCAAATGACCTTTGACATCATGTGACCTCCGACAACACAATAACATGGAGATGCCCCTAGTGCTTCTATCACCCAAGTGTGGCTGCCAATGCAGTAACATTTGCCAAGTAATGCATCATAAGAGAGTCTTGCAGGTAAACTTTAACGTTTGTGACGGACGGACGACGGACGACGGACGGACGCCATTTGGATGAATATCATAAATACATGTAGGGGTGAAGTGAAGATTGTTGCTGAAAAGATTTGAACGATGTTGTTAGCCAAGCCAACTGAAAGACTAATCTGTAACTAAAACCAGGAAATACTGACCATGCATTAGGTGTCCATTACAAGGCTTTGAAATCTTAACTGTTAAAGGGATACTCAACTGCACATTGTGGACGTTTTAATGCCGCGAGAGGGCACCGTGATCGTTACCTGATCATGCCGTTGCCCCTTGGGGCGCAAACCTCGGATAGACTGGTTGCCGCACAAACATGTATGCTCCTGAGCTCGAGCTCTCGTGCGAGATTCGGTCGGCTTCGTGCAGTCGAAATGTAATCCCACTTAGTCCAACGGACGCGTTCGACGCACAAACTTTGTGTACGAGTGAATGGGGCTTACGCAATCCTGACTTTACCCACGGCCGCCCGGTGGCGTATCCCTTTAAGTAAGGGAGAACCCCTAACATGGCTTGGTTTAGGATTTACCCAGAAATTACACATAGGGGCAATAATTGAAATTTATGGTTCTCTTTCTTACCAGCAGATCTAGAGAGATATCAATTTATGCTTCCTTCTGTAACATGGTTAGGTTATTATGTAAGAGTTGGTGATGTGATTCTTATTGCAGGAATTGTATATGGGTTTCATAATGCCATTCATGACATATACAAATTTGCATACAACAAACAATGAATACAAATTCCATTGTATACATTCCACTGTATTATGGCATAAATATAATGGGAGCAACAACTTCATTTATTATGTCCTGTAAATTTTTACCCCCTACCAAAAAAAAAATGAAAATAAAATAAAAATAAGAAGAAAGAAAAAAGTCACATGCAATATCTATTTTAGACACCTAACATGATTTTCTCTGAATAGTAATGTCACTCCGCACGCACCAATATGTCGGTTCATGCAACACAAAGGAAGCAAAATCATGGAAACTATGATCAGGAAGCTGAAAGTTCTTTACCTTCGAATGACCTCTCCCGTGACCCCTGTGACCTCTGTCATGACCTCGGTGACCTCTTCCTCTACCTCTTGAACGCTGTGATTCTTCATTTAGGACAATGAACAGGGGGAAAAAATTATATATAAACAAACACTCTTAGCAAATTCTGCAGAAATGTGTGAAAAAAACAAATTATTGCTAGATAAGAATAAAACCAAATTGAAATTTGGGGTTTGATCCAAATCTACAGCAGACATGAGTTATATCACAGGAAACAGTAGTTACAATTTTGATACACACAGAACACAATGTTGAAAAATCTGTAGTAGGCAAAATGTAATCTGGTATTGATTTTTTCGTTCTGTATTAACGGCAACAGCAACTTCATATGACACATGTATTTACATATAAACATGACATACAAATCATCCCCCTCGCCTCCCCAAACCACATCCAATTTATGTTACTTTAATCATAGCACTACTTCAATGATATTACAAAGCAGTATGATTGGATGTAAGAGGAGTGGGGGTGGGGTAAGCATAACAAAACAAATCAAAGAGAATGCGTCCACGTATACCTTGAAACATGCCGTAGTCTGCCCTGCTATAATCATAA
Source organism: Heliocidaris erythrogramma (assembly GCA_025617745.1). Lineage (NCBI taxonomy): Eukaryota > Metazoa > Echinodermata > Echinoidea > Camarodonta > Echinometridae > Heliocidaris > Heliocidaris erythrogramma. Next base: position 17,696,359 of record CM046865.1, on the reverse strand, counting down.
GGCTCTATGACTCTCTCCTCTGCTTCCTTTCCAGCTTGGTTGCTACGGCGATGATGATGATGATGATGATGACTTCTTTCTGTCCCTGTATCCCCCATGCTTCTCCTCTCAGCATGCTCTCCCCTCCTATCCTTCTTGGGACGGGGCGTCTCTCCGCTGGGGTTGGCAGAATGCTTCCTCTTCTTCGCAGATGTGTCAGCCTTAGCAGAAATGAGAAAAGATTTGTAAAGATGATCTGAGATTTGGTAATGTCGAGGAATAATCTTGCACAGAATCACACAAAACTGACCTTGGAACTCCATGTATCTGCCAAACGATTTAGGAAGAAACTATATAATAGCTGCGCCTCAGAATAGTTAACGAGATCAATAGTGATTAATAAATGCCGGTAATCATTATTGTATGAGTAATGAGCAACAAAAGATAATGAAAGGCAATCAACCTCATCCTGACATACATGCACAACATGAGGTCTCTAATCTGCATTATATGCGAGTTGGGCTTTTCAAAAAATGTGATCTTCAAGTTTTTTTTTAGAATTTAACAAACGATCCGGATTCACACAAAAATAGGATAAATATTATAGGATTTTACAATTCTGACAAGGTTCTTCTGGAAATGGCCATAGTCTACAATCTGTGAAAGTTTCTGAATTAACAGCAGGCAATTTAAGCAATTTAGACCCCCAAAAAGGTTCAGAGCCCCGTTTCATAAAACTTAATAAAAACAATAACAACTGCCCCATTTCTATGACAAATCTGCTCTCAGCCAATCAGATGCAAGTATTTCAGAAGCTTATACAGTCAAACCTGCTTTAGCGACCACCTGTCTATAAAAACCACAATTTTCGTTTCCTTGAACGTTTCTCATTCAAATGTTTATAAAAGGAACCTGTCCATAAAGACTATCCGCTCATAAAGACCGCTTTTCTTGTCTTCCTTGAGTGGTCTTTATAGACTGGTTTCACTGTAACTGTTATTGATAACAAGTTTTATGAAATGGAACCCTGGTGCTTAGGTGCTTAGGGGTTAACCCTATATAGCCCGGGCTATTTTGAAACTGCATAGCCCGGGGGGGGGGGGGCTAATTTGGCCCCCCCTCAGATCTCGGCCATTTATAGACCGATTGCGACCAAACTTGCCGTGTTTGTGTCTCATCATGTATTGTGCAAGAATGCATAGTCAAATTTATGATATACATTGTTTTTCTTATTTAATCAGGCAACACCTCTTGTAAAGCCCATACATTGGGTGATTTCACGCTCGGTGTTGGTGTTTGGTGTTGGTGTTTAGAGCGAAAATTCTCCTAAAATCGAGCTCAAACACCGCTATTCAGATTAAGGAGCCGATACCGATATCCCAACAAAGCGCATCGATAGCTTAACACTGGTAATGGCGTCAGCACCGTTTTTAACGAAGGGAAAGAAAATTGTTTAAAACTATTTAATTATTAGTTTATAAATATCCTTAAATTACACGAGTAGTCCGGCAATTCTAAAATAAATAATTGTTTGATCTAGAGTGTGGTAAGAAACTTCACAGAAATGGATGGTCTTGACAGGAACAGTAAGTTTAGATATGATTTCTCTCGAATTTCTCACTTGCAGCAGAAAATGCTGCGGTAGCTAATGCAGCTAGACGCCGGATCGGACGGCGTAGCGCGTACAGGGCAAACAGCCAAATTTCAGGCCTTGGCACAGATTAGCCGTGAAGATTCATGGCTTTTGTATTGTAAATGTTGATTTAGATCTCATCCTGATAAATGATGTGGATTCTCTGGGTCTTTAACTACGGAATATCTAACGTCATTTTTATTAAATCTATCATAAAAAGAAAATTAGGTCAGAATTTTTCTTCACTCCTTCAAACCCATTAAAAAGCAAAAGTAGTTCCTTTCCGTGTGCTCTAGATCGAACGTTAGACCAAATGCTGGCCTTGATCTAATATCAGGCCTATATGAACATAATACCTCTTAACGCCTATGAAATTACACTTCGAATAGCGCCTACTGTCTTTATTTCTCATGACTAATCAGAAAAATTTCCCATAGCTAGAAACACCAACACCAACACCAACACCGACCGTGAAATCGTTATTTCTTAATCCCTAGGGGTATAGTGTTAGTGAATGGGAATTTGTACATGAAATTTAAACACCGACGGCCGAGCTCGGTTCAGTAGACGATTATTAACAAAAAACAAACACCGGCAACCGGAACTACGTGAAAAAAATCAGAGGTCAACACCTAACACCGACTGATTTTTTTTCATTTCATAGTCGGTGTTAAATCACGATTTCGGGGCAAAATAGACACTAACACCAAACACCAACACCGAGCGTGAAATCACCCAATGTATACACAACTGCCATTTTTTGTGACATTGGTCATGAATATGTGCTATATCTCCGCAACCGTACCCCCGATTTTCATAAATAGGGTCTTAAAATGTGCGCGAGACATGAAAGAAATAGGTCATGAAATTTCTGCACGAGATATTTTCGCGTTAAAAAATTATCGCCAAAAATGTTGAGGGGGGGGGCTAAATTAGCCCCCCCCCCCCCCCCCGGCTATTGAGGGTTAATGGATGTAACAACAATCATCAGAAACTGAAATAGGAGGGTGCTTACCATTTGCCTGACTGAAACCACTTCATCTTCATCTTCTTCTTCCTCTTTCTTCTCGCTCATCTTCTTTTTCTTGGCAGCATCTGGGTTAAAGACAATAGGAGTTTCATATGTTCCTGGTTCGGGCGGAGGCTCTTTCTCCAGAGCAGGTTTGGGCGTGGCTTTCTTCATTATCCATAGTGATAGAGGCCGGAAGGTGGAGCTCTGCTAGGGCACAGAAAAATAGAAAATAAATCTAAATATGGTGAAACATAAATCATAAAGACAAAATTTGGAAATGCAAGTGGATCCCAGACTTCCTGTTAAGAAAAGTCAAGAGTGGAGCCTTGTGGAAAATAAAGCTTCTAGAAAATGTCCACTTCTAATGCCTAAATCCAGGCTATATGTACATGTACGTACTTTACAATCAGTAGAATGCTACTTGTACCCGACATATCATTGTACCTCTGCTATGAGTTGAAGCTAGGATACAAGAGGAAGAAGTCAGACAGGTTTATCTATGCACCACTATACCACCATCACACAATGTAACAATGTGTAACAGCCGGCTTAATTGGATGCACATTAATTATAATCTACAATTTGTAATGTTATTCTTTTTTTGGGGGGACCATAAATTTAGCATAACCCAATATAAATGTACCAAAACCAGAGGGAATAAAGTTTTAATAATGAAAAAATTAGATGCATCTTTCAGTTTATAACAAAAAAGCATGGAATACTTTTTTTTTAAAGGTCAGACAAGAAATAGAGGTTTTTATCTAATTCATGGCCAATTAAGAATTAAAGTAAAATGTTCCAAAAGGCCAAAGTCACCCAAATCAATATAAAACATTGTATCATAATCATACTACAACCATGCACTTACCTCCTTAGATGGTGTAGTTTTCCCATCCATAGTTATCTTGTCAGCATCCAATACTGTTTGAGCTATCTGTCTCACTTTGGTAGATGGCAAATACTGTAATGGTGAACAAAAGGAGAATAGCATATGTTCATATTTATTTCAATTAGGCCTGGGAATAATATTTGAATAGCTTATCGCCGATCGGTAATCGAATACTACTATTCTCACCATTTGAATATTCGTCCAATGACAAATAGTGATTTGGACATTCCATTACCTAAAGCATCATGACAAAAATGATCTTTATAACATCAGAAAATACTGGCCACAATCAGTTTATATGTAGTCACCCGGTACGATCATGGCGATACACAGCGGCCTAGCTCGCTATTGTCTGTGCAGAGCTCTGTGCCTGTGTATTGTGGCTAGCTAGTGCAGCTCCCATCTGGAGTAAGATGATTGCAATTCTTCAAATATGAAAGATCGTTGCAAAATAAACATCGTCACTTTACAATAATCCTCTGTTATAGCCGTCTCTGTGATATTATTTGTCTTTTGTTTTGATAGTCTTTGTGATCCTATTTCGTCTGGTATTCTGTGGCTTCTTTGCTTACAAGTGTTAGGGCATGCGCACTGTGGTTTTCATGTTTCCTTCGAGGTGTATGATAAAGAATTATTTTTAACTTTCGAATATCATTTCACTCCAATTTCATTGACCCTTACAGAATTGTTTGAATATAGAAAATACCATCGCTTTTAATACGGTAAACTTGTGTCGTAATTGTCTCTTGTGTGATATTATTTGTTTTGGGGGAGTCCTTGTGATCCTATTTTGTCTGTCACGCTCACATACGATAGATTTTGAAACTAGGTATTTGAAATATTCGAATTATTTGAATACCTGTTTGCTTGAATATTTGAATAGTAAAAATGGTATTTGTCCCAGGCCTAATTTCAATGCATAACTAGAAATGTGCATTGCTGGGGCCGCGCAATGCTAAATGTATCCCCGGCACTGGCAGCAATTTGAAGGAGGGACAAAGACCCTCCCCCATCCCCTCCCTCAAACAAAAGGATGGTGTAGAAATTAGATGTGTAGGTTTCACTAAGACACATCTTCATATAAAATTTGAAAGAAATCCATCAAGAAATGTGGCCTGCAGAGTGCACTCACGCCATGCCCTGAAGTATGACCTTTGACCCTATAAAAGACGGAACACTGGCGGCAGCATCACCAAAAACTATAGGTTTTTAGATTACACCAAGAGACACCTTCATGCAAAATTTGAACGAAATCCGTCAAGAGATGCAGAAGTAAGAGTGCAAGAAATGGAAAAATGACCTTTGACCCTATAAAGGACGGAACAATGAGGGCAGCATCAACAAAAATTAAATATGTGTAGATTATACCAAGATACATCTCCATACAAAATTTGAATGAAATCCGTCAAGAAATGCAGAAGTAAGAGTGCACAAAAGGGACAAATGAGCTTTGACCCTATAAAGGACGGAACAATGAGGGCAGCATCACCAAACAGTAAAGATGTGTAGATTATACCAAGATACATCTCCATACAAAATTTGAAAGAAATCCATCAAGAAATGTGGCCTGCAGAGTGCACTCACGCCATGCCCTGAAGTATGACCTTTGACCCTATAAAAGACGGAACACTGGTGGCAGCATCACCAAAAACTATAGGTTTTTAGATTACACCAAGAGACACCTTCATGCAAAATTTGAACGAAATCCGTCAAGAAATGCAGAAGAGTGCAAGAAATGGAAAAATGACCTTTGACCCTATATAAAGGACGGAACAATGAGGGCAGCATCACCAAAATTAAATATGTGTAGATTATACCAAGATACATCTCCATACAAAATTTGAATGAAATCCGTCAAGAAATGCAGAAGTAAGAGTGCAAGAAATGGAAAAATGACCTTTGACCCTATAAAGGACGGAACAATGAGGGCAGCATCACCAAAAATTAAACATGTGTAGATTATACCAAGATACATCTCCATACAAAATTTGAACAAAATCCGTTGAGAAATGTGGC
>CM046865.1:17618330-17685830 GCA_025617745.1 Heliocidaris erythrogramma | reverse complement strand
GATAAATATGCTTATGTTCTGCTTTTCTATAAAGATCTGAGCAACATAAATATTTCATTATATTTTCTATTTTTATCTATCATAGTATGACAAGTTTGACAAGACATGCGCCTTTAAGAAGACTTGGCATGCACAGTTGCCTTGGTACTTTGACAAGCAGGAACAAAAGATATGCACAATCACTCTCTTCCCTTCCCTTCCCTTCCCATTCTCTCTTTCTCCAGTCTCCCCCCCTCTCATCCTCTTTCTCATCCCTCTTTCATAACCCTCTCTCATCTCTCTTTCTCTATCTCTTACTTCTCTATCTCTATCTATTTCTCTCTCATACCCTTTCTCCAGCCCTCTTCCATCTATCTCCCTCTTTATCTCTCTAACTTTTTCTCTATCTCCCCCCCCCCCCCCCTCTCTCTCCCTCTCGCTCTCACTTTTCTCTCTTTCTCCTGTCTGTTTTTTCTATTTTCATTTTCTTTATATCTTTCTCTCTCTCTCTCTCTACACCATCGTGCCTTTCTCATCCTCTCTATTTCTCTTCCACTCTCTCATCATCTATCCCTCTTAGACATTGTCCCCTCTACCTCTCTCTCTCTACACCACCATACATGTACCTTTCTCATCCACTCTATTTCTCTCTTCCACTCTCTCATCATCTCTCCCTCTTAGACATTGTCTCCCCTCTACCTCTCTCTCTCTCTCTTACTCTATCTCACTCCTTCCACTCCTATCTCTCTTTGCCTAGTGTAATAACCCTGCGAGTCAAGCGATACACAACAACTGTACAGTACATATATACAATACAACAACAAATTCTGCATGGACCTTGAATGGAGAAGGATATTAATCACTTGGAGGTGTGATACACTGATAGTTTGGACAGGAAATGGGTGAAATGCCCTCTGTATTCACAGCTTGAAACATGGAAATTAAATTGCATCATTCATCTCCTTCACAATGACTGGTAGTATAGTCTTGATCTTGGAGACATATCGATCTAGATTTTCAGGCAGTGAGAGCACAAAGTCACTCACTGGCCCCTGTACATGGAACCATTCATATCAAAAACCTTTCTCAACGACCCAAAAGTGTGCTTCGTTTCCTCATGTACTACTACCACTTCTTTCTCATTATCGAAGCTTAAACTCAGTCACACAAGAGGAAGCCTTTTTAATGTATATTGTATCATAAACCAAAGTATTGCCAATTTGAATCCACAGGTAATTTCAATCCTTCATTTTATAATACATATATGTAATTTTTTCATTATTATCTTGTATGTAGATGTAGAATATGTACGTAATTATAATTTCACATATCACGGAGCATTCAATATCATTGTGAAACAGATGATAATTTCACTGTTATGATGAATGATTATAACATATCAATACCAACAATAACATAATGACGTTTAAAAGTAACTACATGTATACTAAGTTGTAATTTTCAACAAGAAAAAACCCCCAGCAGCATCATTTCATTACCACCATCATCACCATCACCATCACCATCACCATCACCATCACCATCACCATCACCATCACCATCACCATCATCTTCATCTTCATCTTCATCTTCATCTTCATCTTCATCTTCATCTTCATCTTCATCTTCATCACCATCACCATCATCTTCATCTTCATCTTCATCTTCATCTTCATCTTCATCTTCATCTTCATCATCATCATCATCATCATCATCATCACCATCACCATCATCATCATATTCACCACACCATCATCCTCCTCCTGCTCCTGCTGCTCCTCCTCATCATCATTGTAATTGTCATCTCAGCACTGCCCCCTCCCCCGAAAAAAAGAAACCTTCTCTATCACTATCCCCACACTGATAAACGTACATATAGATCGACCTTGACACCATTTCCATTTAACATGAGACTATACAAATGTTCAGACTTACCATTTCAAATGGATTTGCAAACAATGCCTTCAAACGCTGAACTTTCTTCTGTACTGCACTCGTCTTTCCTTCTGACTGCTCCGCAGCGTTAGAGGGCGTGTCAAAGATCGTGATGATGGGCGCAGCAACTGACACTTTTGGCAACGTGGGTGTAGCATCTCCATAGAGAAGGGATGAGGTGGATGCTATTTGGACAGATGGTCCTGGGAGAATTTCAGAAGGAAACGAAGATGTAAAATCTCTAGATATAATAGTAATAATCGTAATAATAATGAATCTACTATGTCTTTGTGTGCTTTACTGATATATTAATACCCCAGTCGTCAGACTCAAGCTTGCCCGCATGCAATGTATGCACCTTTCCATTCCTTGGGGAGCATTCCAGCCAGGCACCTTTTACACTCACAATGCTGAACAAACCACAATAACTTTCTCATCCTGCTGGATTCCCATTTGACACCTGGGTGGAGAGGGGCAATGTGGATAAAGTGCCTTGTTCAAGGACGTTAAGTGTTTATACCATGATCAAACCCACAAGCTCTGCATCTCAGGTCAAGTGTTTAAAACTACATGTATTCGACTATGATACCTTGTCGTAAGAAAGCAAAGTGAACATTTTTTAATCCTACAGGGGCTGTGATATTTTTTTGTGGAATTCGTTAAATCCCCTACATTTTTTTTGAGATTCTCAATTTTATAGAGGCACTGGTATTATCATGGTAAAAATGACCATTCACCGTGAAAATCTATCAACCCTAAGGGGGAGGGGATATTTTTGTGGAATTTGTTATCCCATACATTTTTTGAGATTCTCAAATTCATAATGGCTCTAATAAGATACAAATAATGGGGAAATCAAAGCATTTCAGAAAAGATCTTCTGACAGCCGAAAGTGAAACGGAAAGTGGAAGCTTGCACATATACTTTATCTATAACAAAACAGGAACAGAGTCTTAATAAAACAAAGCTGAAGCAAAGAAATTGATGTTTGGGTCATAGACCTCGAATCCAGTGTCTTTGATAAGTGTCCTAGATACAGGTCTTTGACCGCTATGTAAGGGAATATATTTTCTTGAAACGTGTTGTAATCAAGACTCTTTTCCTGTTTTGTTTCATACACCTACGCAGAACTCTATAATTACAACTGGCACTGGACCGAATGGAATTTAAGAGCATATTTGCCTATAGTAACTATAATAGCATTGCAATATCTAAGGAACCACGTTCAAAGCATTTGGATCATGTCAATGCTTTATTTTATCTGCATCATCTTATTCACATTCACAAAGATTTTCACTCTTGCATAAGCTTGTACCTGACATATCATTGCACCTCTGCTACGAGTTGAAGCTAGGGTACAAGAGGAAGAAGTCAGGCAGGTTAATCTATGCACCACTATACCACCATCACACAATGTAACAATGTGTAACAGCCGGCTTAATTGGATGCAATGAAAATAATTTGTGAGCTTTCTTATTCCTTTAACCCTGTCAGGACCAAAGTCAACACCACTATGTACAAAGTGAATAGTATTTTAGTCTTGTGGTAACAAGAGGGTTAATGTCAGTATGGAAGAATATCATGTAGTAAAAATGCCCCTGAAAAGAACTGCCCTTCAAATGCCTCATATTCAAAATCTTAAGAGAAATAGCTGACGTGTTCGGGCTGAACATTCATGCCATATACATGTATGCACATATACTAATTTCTGTGAGCAGTACATGTGCTTTCAGTGAGATTAGGGTCAATTTCTTATCATTTTGAAGATCCAAAAATATCATAGTTTACCCAATTTTTTTTATATCTACATCATCAACCTTTCCCATTTGCATCGAGACAGTTTATTTCGCAGTGTAATTCCAAGATCAGAACTCAAGTTTATCTGTAAAAGATGTCCCAATAACCTATCAAAAGGCTATAAAAAGTACTGTAAACTCTGAGTACTACAGAGTACATGTAAGGTGATATTTATTGCAATGTTTATTTCATTTTCTATTTAAAAAAAACCCACTTCAAAATGCTATCTATTAATGAAACAACGGTATTAGTTGTGAGTTGTTAATGATTTAATGGGAATCCCAATCAGGCACAGACGATTTCCTTCTCTTTTTCCTTCCTTCTCCATTCTCGTTTTGATTGACAACCTGATACTTGATCAGTTTTTATTAATTGCTTTGTCTGCCTTCTGTAGAATCGGTGATTAAAGATAAACTTAAGTCCTAGTCATGGGATCTGGGAAAGAAACTTTATCAAGGCAATTGGGAAATGTTATGATGTCTCAACAAGAATTGGTGTATACTGTGAGGTTTTGGAACCATCAAAACGAAAAGAAATTGACCGAATCTCGCTGAAATTGGATATTCATAAGGCGGGCTAATCCTGACAGATTATCTTACCCTGGCACCAGACCCTTCATGTTAATTAAACGATATGTTTAATCTTAGCTTAAAGCGAGTTACAATATATTCCATTGTACCTTTGTAACGGTGTGTATTGGTTTATGTAAACGTGTGTTTATTATCTTGTAGTCCATCCTCCCCCCCCCCCTCTCTCTCTCTCGTTCTTTCTCTCTCTAAATTCTACTTCCTCTTCTATATATATCCCACACCCTCTCTCTGCCTATCATTGTCTTTCTCTCTCCCACTCTCCTTTCCAAACAAAGTGACATTTATCATTCTTTCTCCATCTTAAATATATATGTATATGCCCTTTCCCCCTTTCTTTTCAAGCAGTAGGTCTATGCTTACAAGCGTAGCTTTTTTTTTTTAGGTCCTTCCACTTGCATTCATGTTCTTTCTGTTGTATATTACAAAACATGTATAGACTTTAATATGTACACAGCTTTGTCAATATGCCTACGTATCGGACTATTATGTATTATGTATCATGTATTGTGTATAATTATCATGTATTATGTATTATGAATTTGTATGTTTGCTTGGTGTGGAATAAAACTGAAATGAACTGAACTGAAAAGCACATGCATGGCACACAGATATGGGTATATGGGACTTCACACAATGTGGCATGAATGTTCGGCCCAAACACGTCAGCTATTTCTCGTCATATTTTCAATACAAAGGGCATTTGAAGAGGAATCCTTTTCAGGGGACATTTCTACTATGATGTTGTTCCAAACTGACATAAAATGAATGAGAAAGCTCACAAATTATATTTTACCTTTCCCATAACTCAACCTTCTCTTTAAAAGGATTTTGTCACTGTCGCCCCCCAAAACAAAAAATTATACCTATTATTTGAGTTGCAAAAAAATCAATTTTGAAACTTGGAATATCAGTTCTTAAAGTAGATATTCAAAGAAAATCACAAATATGGCAATTAATGTATCACTAGAAACTGGGAAGCTTACAGATGGCAATCGTATAAGTTTTATGTCAACTGCGTATCTGGTGATTATAAAAACAACACAAATAAAAGCTCTTCTCAGCATCTGGAATATCCGAGGATTCGCCAGAAATATAGCGATGTTTTGATGTCGTCACACTCGGGATCGATCCTGCTTAAGCAGACGACGTCCTATAATGAATGAACGTAATTGCAATGCAATTATTTATCAAATTATAAAGAGTTTGGTGTATTTAAACATGATCTTATTTCACACCATTATAAAGGGAAAGTGAAACTGATTCTGATAGCTAAAACCGTTTGATTGTAAATACATAGGAGAAGGGTCAATGATCAATGAAATAAACCCCACTTTCAAATTGAAAAGCCCTCCGAATAATAGCAGGATGGTATTCGTTCCCTCTTGAAACGCCGAACATGGCCCGGTGCAAGCAGCTGAAAATACAATGGCGTCTTATTTTGTTTACAAGTGACTGATTCCTTTATTTTTTTAACGCTGCATTTTTAATCAAAATAATACCATACACGAAGTTAAGAGTGAGGCAACAGACTAACATTAAGACTGACGCTAGTGAAGGAAGAGAAATAAGTGAAGAGGAGATGACAAAATAGGCTCTGAAAAATGTGTAAGATGTTATGGGACATCGTCTGCTTAGACAGGACTGGTCCAGGGTGTGTCGTCACATATCTCAGCAGCGTTCGAGGAGCTCTTCAGCTGCTATATCGGGGGCTGTATTTTACCGTTTTATAATTGATAATAATCATTACTTCAAATGTTTCCAAGCGTTGAATTTGGATAACCTTGTTTAATTTATGCCATCTATGCAATAATAAGTATTAAGCCAATATTTAAAATCATTAACGTTCTACTTTAAGGTTCATGCAAAATATTAGCATAAAATGTGGCGGGGAGGGGGGGGGGGGGAGAGAAATAGTGTATTTTTTCAACATGCAATATCCCTCATCAATCGCACATTTTCTACAGCAGGGGGCCTTAGGCATGCTTCACGTTCACAGACAGACAGTCAGTCTGCTTGAATCGCAGCACTGGTAGTTCCCGTCTGTTAGGGACATTAACCCTGTCGAGACAACTGATCACATTTTGTGGTTTGGCTCAATAACTTGTGATTCAAAGCTCTAACAAATATACCAGATGCATGAGCAGAAAGAGCAAAATTTCTGAACGTACTACATGTATGTCCATTTTTGTTGCATGACCATATTGCATTTGAAGCCAGCAATTTTAAAAATGAGAATAACCTTTTAAATCCTTGAATTGGCAACACACTGAGGGGTTAAAAATCATTTTTTTTTCATGAAAATTTGTAATTTTTTCAACTATTCGACAACATATCTAACCATGTATATTGTTTTCAAAGACATTACACCTTAATAGAACCATGTAGAACTAAAAGGAAAATAGTATTGTTGCCAATTTGAAGATCAAAATGTGATCAATATAGCCCTAAAATAATTCCTGACCTAGAAGGGTTAAGAGTGAAGTTTTGCAAACCTAAAATTGTTCTTGGCAAGGATACAGCCTTATAAAAATATATACACACCATGGCCCTGTTTCATAAAACTTCTTATCGATAACAAGTTGCAATAACTGTTATAAGGTACTGAAATCCTTGCGTCTGATTGGCTGACATCAAATTTGTCATAAAAAAGGGCAGTTGTTACTAATAACAAGTTTTATGAAATGGGACCCATAGAGATGTAAAACAATTTACAAAGGAACTCGGCAATACTTTTGCTCACATGAGCAAAATGATACTGATAATGACCAAGAACAGTTTGCAAAAGAAGCAGTCTTTTCTTTTCTTCAATCGTAACCAATTCAGTGGATACACTGAACATCCTGGTGAAGGAACAGAAAACAGAGTCAATATGGCACCAAGACAAGTTATTTTGCAAAACATGTTTCCTGGAAGGCTTTATATGTAATGATGTAAAAACATTATCACAACTATGGCATGACAAGTAGTATCAAAGGTCATTGGTAAGTGCCAAAGGAAATGCAGTGAGATCCTGGTCATCGTTTGGATTAAAAAAACAATTTCTAAAAAAAGATATTAAAAACACTGTTGAAAGAATCATTACACAAATAAAGGAAAATGGAGATTTGTAACCTGGCAAGGGAAATCTGGCTTACTTTCAACACAACACAGCTTCATAAATCAAACGTTCAGCCAACCAAAATCACTAATGTACATGTACGACTTGCACTTATATTTATTTTTGTATTATTTTCTTTTTATTGCTTATCTTTTCAAATTAAGGGCTCCAGCATTACAAATTATTTGTCACCTCTTCTATGTAAGTATTCAACTGAAGAATGGAAAGACTTTGCAGCTCTTAAAACAACCCCCCCCCCCCCCCAAAAAAAGCATTCTGCTCTTTATAAACCAAAAATTTATGAAATCTTATACACTGATTGTTGAGGGCTTACCCTCCACCACAAAACGACCAATAAGTCGCAATGGGAGTTTTAGAGTAAACAGCTGAAAAAGGTGGTTTGGGGTGGAATTTTTTATTTTAACTTTTTTGTATTTTCTGAAAGTTCATATATTAATCTACCATCTGACAAAATTTCAGGTTAAAATACCTTGTTGAAATATGTTTTTACTCTCATTCAAAATGACCATGTTTTCCTGGACATTCAAACTATGTGTGTCAACTTGCTAGGATTGTACTTCACATCGCTTTTCTGGTATAGCTTAAAAACTATGCACTGTCTGATATTCAAAATCTAAAGAAACATAGAAAAATATCTATTCTGACGGTATGGAAAGTTTCAACCCAATCCAGTTAGTACTTCACAGTGTATGCTAGGAGTTTTGACTCAACCTTTTGTGCGACAAACAATAGGACACAGATTGGGTGCTCTTAAATGGTCACTCTTCTTTAGAGCCCGTTTTCTCTATTGTTTTGGTCATTAGCCTGTCTGACACGTTGACATTCTCATTGTAATTTACAAGGGTTTGCTTAGTCCATACAAGACAAGTTATATATCATTTTAAAGCTTAGAATCTAAGCTTTCAAACTGTGTTAAAATTTAAAAACCCCAAATTTCCGACTTATTGGTCGTTTTGCCAAGGAACTTATATCTCTTAGAAAAGATTCAACCAGAATTCTGCAATTTGAGATTGAAAATTAATAAAATTTGAGTCCTTACCTGAGAGGTCATTAGTTGACCTTTGACCTTCCTGGTGCATGTTGTTGTCATGGGGACAGTATAGGAGGCTCTCCAGAGGGTCTATGAGGGGGGCAGAGAAGGTGTTGGTTTTGGAGGCAAACACCTCATCCTTTTTAACCTGGAAAGAAAATGAAACCATATACTTTAAAATAACTAATACTTTGGACTCAAAAATAATGTTTCTCTTTCCTTAAGAAACAAGCGTGATGTGTGGGACTATGTATTATGAAATTTTTGTGCTGTCATATTTCATTAAAATTAAACGATGAAACAAAAGATTAACACCTCAAAAATCTGACTCTTGGTACTTCATTTATAATTGTTTGTCAACTTAGTGACAATTAATGTCAAGAGCATTAAGATTAAAAATGGAACCATCACAAGATAGAGCTTCAATAGAACTTTCTGTTGCCAATAGGTTTTCCTCAGTTGTGTCAGTTGATTCATGTGTCTAATAAAGTATCAAATGATTCCTACCTTGCCCTTCTGGTTTGCTTGGTGACCCCTTGCTTCCAAGATGTAATGATGTATTTCATTGATGTTCTGTTTGACAAGCGGGGGTACAGGATTACAACAGGCTAAAACTCCACCCTGGTCCCTTGAAAGAAAGAGAAAAAAAATGAATGAAAAATTTATCATGGATAGCCATTATTGTATATATTAATTATCATAAATCAACTAGTTTTCAGCAGAAAACCTGAATGTACTGTATGTACATAATTACTTTAAAGTGATTTGGTAACTTTGTGGAGGCTTGATAAAATCTGAGCTGTCTGGCCTTACATGCTATCAGTGTATGTAATATGGTGTAAAAATGAAGCCCATAGGGAAAAAAGCACTTCAAATTCATCATGTGCTTCACAAAAGTAAACATATGCAATAGACCGGAAATTCCAGACTCATTTTCCCCCATTGACTCAGTGTTAGACTAAAGCGTATGGCCATACGCTTTTGTAAATAGGAGTATTCAGTCACAGATATCTTAATAATAGCATTATATATTTGAAAACCTTTCTATACCTGGCGATTTGTTTATCTTTCTGAACATCATTATACAAGACAGATATCAAAATTCAACAATTTATTAAATCAAGCCTCCACAAAGTTACCGAATGCCTTTAAAATATTTCTTCATGTAAGTACAAAGTTCTTGATTGCTCAGAGATTTTATAGGCAAGTTCTCAAAGGGAGATCAACTTCTTCCCCCTACGCCAGCCATACTTAAAAATACTGTCCAGTACCACAGCCTGAACAGGGTCGATTGGAAAGGAAATATTTCCAAGAATGTCTTCTAACAAAGAATTCTATAAGAAGTGAAAGATAACATGGTTGAAATAACGCTTCAAAAGGCTCAAGCACCAGCCCAACAAGCAACATGGAAGCACAACAATATATTATCAGCATGTTGTTTGACTAAATCAAAACAAATCAAATCAAAATGAACTTGTATCTGACATATCATTGTACCTCTGCTATGAGTTGAAGCTAGGGTACAAGAGGAAGAAGTCAGACAGGTTAATCTATGCACCACTATACCACCATCACACAATGTAACAATGTGCAATAGCCGGCTTATTTGGATGCAATACAGACGTACGTACCCTAGTCTCACAAACGCATACGGCCCGAAAAACCAGTGAAACATAGGAATTTACATCCTGTCCCTAGATAATAATTATTTTCCATATCTCATCAGTTTCATATTCCACATCAAGAGGTCAAAACTGCATGGCATCTTAAAACTGTATAAAGCTATTCATCAACTAAAATCAAAGAAACCTGACAAAAAGTTTTTGTTTGTGTTGGTTGGTTGTTGTGTTGGGTTTTTTTTTTTTTGGGGGGGGGGGTTTGGGAGGGGGGTGGTGGCTTAGACAAAAATAGTATAAGGCTTCAAAGCATGAGGGCACACTGCTATGAGATCATACATGTATATGCTCATTTCTAATTTCCTTAGCCTACTCGATCCTGATATATGTGTGGCTGCAATTCATTGTGATTGAATCCAGCGCTTCTGTATGACTGAACGATAGGTAGGGAATCCCTAACAACCTACTTATATGACATCCACAATTTGTTATGCATGACAAGAAGCATATCCCTCTAAATACAGCAATTTGGGCTTACTTTGGGAGTATTTCAGCAATCTGGAACATCATGTGAGTCGGTAGGATGTATCCAGTACTCTCATCTTCCTGTCTAGCTAAGCTATCCCTCCAGGCAAATAACTTCTTGAAGGCATGCATCTGTTTGGAAATACATCGAATAAATTGCGTTTTCAGAAATGAAAATTTTAAAAACCCCATATGTGACCCTCCACCACAAAACGACCAATAAAACGCAATGGGAGTTTTTAGAGTAAACAGCTGAAAAAGGTTGTTGGGGTGGAAATTTCTATTTTAAGTTTTGGGTATTTTCTGAAAGTTAATTTATTAATCTACCATCTGGCAAAATTTCGGGGTAAAATAGCATGACGAAATATGTTTTTAACTCTCATTCAAAATGACCATTCTTTCCAGGACATTCAAACTTTGTGAGTCAGCTTGCTGGGATCGTACTTCACATCACTTTTCTGGTACAGCTCAAAAACTATGCACCGTCTGATATTCAAAATCTACAGAAAGAAAGAAATATATCTATTCTAAAGGTTTCAAAAGTTTCAACCGAATCCAATGAGTACTTCACAGTGTAGGCTTTAGAGTGTGACTCAACCTTTTGTGCGACAAACAATAGGACACAGATTAGGCGCTCTTAAATGGTCACTCTTCTTTAGAGCCCGCTTTCTCTATTGTTCTGGTCATTAGCCTGCTTGACACTGACATTCTAATTGTAATTTATAAGGGTTTGCTTAGTCTATAGAGGACAAGTTATCTATCATTTTAAAGGGAGTGGCAAGTCGTAATCCATGGGCCTGACCAGTTGGCCTGACTCGGGGAAATTCGGATACAATCAGGTCCAATCGTGCGTTACCGAATGAATGTTATTGCCGGATTCCTTGCGCGATCATGAACTCGAATCCCTCCATACGCAACCGACCAATGAGATTCAAATACTGGAATAAAGAACACGCGATCTTGTTTACTCAAATTTGGGTCAATGTGCGAACTTTTATTAGCTGCGCACGATAAATTGAAGTCGCTTTGAACTTTGATCCAGAGAAAGGAGCAGCCAACTGTAAAAGCGCCGATAGATTGCGACTTGTCGCTCCCTTTAAAGCTAAGAATCGCAAGCTTTCCAACTGTGCTCAAATAAAAAAAAAAAAATTTCCGACTTATTGGTCGTTTTAAGGTGAAGGGTCACATATATTACTAAAATCCATGTTTTCATAGATTTCATAGACTCTCAGAGAAAGCTTTGATTGGTTACTCAAGTAGCTCATTGCCACTGATATTGATTAATAGCAAAAAGGAAGCCTTGATTACCATGGAGATTTAAAAATCACTATGCTGCACTTAGCTGCCACAATTATTTCCTCCATAATCAGTTTACAATGCCCTATTGCCATATATGAATATCTGAAAACTCATTTAGCA
Organism: Heliocidaris erythrogramma; assembly: GCA_025617745.1. NCBI lineage: Eukaryota > Metazoa > Echinodermata > Echinoidea > Camarodonta > Echinometridae > Heliocidaris > Heliocidaris erythrogramma. The sequence goes on along the minus strand of CM046865.1, from coordinate 17,673,821 downwards.
ATAATTCCCAAATTGTTTGCGATATTAATATGAAACGGGCTTAATCATTATACAATGCTCTAGCTAACATACCAAGTGTCATAATTTTTTTTCTAAACTGGGAGTGGGGTGGAATTTACCCTTCCCCAACTGAGATACCAAAAAAGGATAGCCCAGCCTTTTTATGATTAAAACAAATTTAATATATCTGGGCCCCGTTTCATAAAACTTCTTCTCAGTAACAACTGCTACATTTCTATGACAAATTTGGTCTCAGCCAATCAGATGCAAGGATTTCAGTAGCTTATAACAGTTACTGCAACTTGTTATTGATAACAAGTTTTATGAAACAGGGCCCAGAACTATTAGTGTAATCTACACTTACTTGTTTCTTGTTGAAGGTCTTCCTATTTTTCTTGAATGCTGTAACGTGTGAGTCATTGGTGAAGATGGGCTTGATGTAACGCTAAACAGGAATAAGATAATAAAAAACTGCATTTAGTAAATCAATGTAATATAATTCACAAAGATTTTTTTTTAAATCGCTGCATTTGACCGGGCCATCAGAAAGTATTTTTCTATGAAGAAGAACACAAAAGATCTTTCTGGAAAAAAAAAACACAACCTTTACAACAAAAAACAAATACACATAAATCTGTACTTCGACATGCTTGATGTCAAACTACATTTTAGAAATATATTTGTCAAGCACTATACGACACTGGTATTCAATATAAGGAGTGATTATGTTTTTGTTTTTTTTTAAACATCCTTAAGTTGGACATATCATGACTTGCTGCATAAACATTACATCAGTGGGTATTCAAATTGCATTTGGGCTGGTGAATTAAAAGTCGTACTAGCACACGAACAACCGGTCTATGAGTACAAATTACATGGTTAGCCTTAGCAAATTCTCACTGTTATTTTCAAAGCCCATCCCCCTGCCCACACAAACAAAATGGTTGATGGTACTTACCTGCATGCAAATCCTAGTGCTCTGATCTAGTACAGCCCGGAGGAGATTCCTCTGTTCATTGCCACGTTTGATGAGTTCATTCTTCATCATGTGATAGATGTAGAGTAAGTAGTGGGTGTCTTCTCTTGCGTAGTGCACCATCTCTTCTGGCAAAGGCCTGCACGACAGTAACAAACATACCAATAATATTCATCAATAAGCATCTATGAGAGCTGCGAAGTATGGTTTTATAAAGAAGAATGCCGAGGATCCCATGGTCAGGTAGAGTGAGTACTAAGAAAGTGTTCAGAAGAGCCGAGGTGAAAAGAAAACTGAATTGCAAGTAAAGGATGCAGCAGAAGAGATTCATGAAACACACTTGATAACGAAGAAAAGGGCTGGAGAATTTGGCGCTAAGAGGAAAGATCAAGCGAAAGGGGAGCAGAGGAACAAGAAAAGTACTATGGATGGATACAATGCAGAGACAGCTGGAAGAGAAAGCAGTGAAAGACCGGAGAAAGGAGATAATGTTGCAGGATAGAAACAGAGTAAAATTGTCAAAGTTGATAGATATGGCACCAAGAGAGAGAGAGAGAGAGAGAGAAGAGTGTCAGTAAGTAATTATTCACACATATGGAACCTTTAGTTGATTAACTAATAAATATTAGTTGATAAATATGGCACAGAGAGAGAGAGAGAGAGATAAGAGTGTCAGTAATTATCCACACATGGAACCTTTGAAAGGCTCCAACACTCAAGGAACTGTTTCAAAGGTATAGAGGAGAGGGGTTCTTACTAAGCCCAAACATATGATGTGTATCATTTTTTAAAATAAAATGTTAACAAAGGTCCTCATCATTTGATTAATCACCTCAATCCCAAATTCCATAGATCTTGAGTCAACTGATTACTTTAGATTTAGACAATTAACTAATATTACTACCTAGCACCGCTATCAGAGTGGTAACATATGAGTAAATCAATCAAATATCTACGACACAAACCACCATCCTAAAACTATCATCAACATTCATGACGTACAAATATCAATCTGGCTCTTGTATAAACTTGTACCTGACATATCATTGTACCTCTGCTATGCGTTTAGCTAGGGTACAAGAGGAAGAAGTCAGACAGGTTAATCTATGCACCACTATACCACCATCACACAATATAATAATGTGTAACAGCCGGCTTAATTGGATGCAATGTAGAAGTAGTGCAATGTAACACCAACCCGACAACAAGCAAAAGATACGACTGCGTCTTCAATATGCCTCCGCTTGTATTCGGATAATTCCTGATCAGCTACAAGTATAATATAGTTGATGCGCATTCATCAAATGGTTATTGCGAAATTGTGATTTAAAATAGTAAAATCCTATATTACTAATTGACCTCTGACTATAAAGCAATATAATCAGTTGTTCTTGAGATATCGCAGTAACGAGGCTAAAAACCAGTAATTTCATGTAATTTCATGTAAATTGACCTCCGTGACCTCTGATCTTTGACCTACTTACCCCAAAATATAATCAGTTCATCTTTCTATGGGGATACATACTGGAACAAAGTTTGAAGTTCTCACCTCAGATAGTTCTTGAGATATCGCGGTAACGGTGCTAAAAACCAGTAATTCCATGTAATTTCATGTAAATTGACCTCTGTGACCTCTGAACTTTGACCTACCTACCCCAAAATCTAATCAGTTCCTCTTTCTATGGGGATACATACTGGTACCAAGTTTGAAGTTCTTACCTCAAACAGTTCTTCAAAAATCGCGGTAACGGTGCTAAAAACCAAGAATTTCATGTAATTCATGTAAATTGACCTCTGTGACCTCCTTATCCCAAAATCTAATCAGTTCATCTTCGTATGGGGATACATACTAGTACCAAGTTTGAAGTTCTTACCTCAAACAGTTCTTGAGATATCGCAGTAACGAGGCTAAAAACCAGCAATTTCATGTAATTTCATGTAAATTGACCTCTGTGACCTCTGACCTTTGACCTACTTACCCCAAAATATAATCAGTTCATCTTTCTATGGGGATACATACTGGTACCAAGTTTGAAGTTCTCACCTCAGATAGTTCTTGAGATATCGCGGTAACGGTGCTAAAAACCAGTAATTTCATGTAATTTCATGTAAATTGACCTGTAACCTCTGACCTTTGACCTCCTTACCCCAAAATGTAATCACTTCATCTTCGTATAGGGATACATACTAGTACCAAGTTTGAAGTTCTTGCCTCAAACAGTTCTTGAGATATCGCAGTAACGAGGCTAAAAACCAGCAATTTCATGTAATTTCATGTAAATTGACCTCTGTGACCTCTGACCTTTGACCTACTTACCCCAAAATATAATCAGTTCATCTTTCTATGGGGATACATACTGGTACAAAGTTTGAAGTTCTCACCTCAGATAGTTCTTGAGATATCGCGGTAACGGTGCTAAAAACCAGTAATTCCATGTAATTTCATGTAAATTGACCTCTGTGACCTCTGACCTTTGACCTACTTCCCCCAAAATCTAATCAGTTCCTCTTTCTATGGGGATACATACTGGTACCAAGTTTGAAGTTCTTACCTCAAACAGTTCTTCAAAAATCGCGGTAACGGTGCTAAAAACCAAGAATTTCATGTAATTCATGTAAATTGACCTCTGTGACCTCTGAACTTCGACCTACCTACCCCAAAATCTACGGTAATCAGTTGATGAATCCTTGTCAAAGAAGACATTGCTATGTTAGCAATCGGGATCGATGTTAGGGAATGGGAGTTGGTCTAGCAGTAATGTCTACAGGCAGCTTTTTGTAATCGCCTACAAACTGACTCTGATAAGACCCAAGTTCGAATCTCAGTCACGTCTTTTGGATGGTGACGTTAAAGGTTGGTCCCAGACATAAATAATCATATTTGATTGATACACGTCTGTCAAAACTAAATTACACACACACACACGCTTCACAGAAGTCTGGATCTAGTGTAGAAAATGTTATTTTTACAATGCAAACAATGTTTTGAAAGACAATATCTTCTCTTACAGCAAATTCTGACAGTTAAATTGTGAAAAACAAGACATAACACTCCCCTCCCCATCTCCCCCTCCCCCTCCCCATCTCCCCCCCCCCCCCAACACAAAGAGAAATAAGTCTCTTAATAGACCCTACTCTAAAACAAGAAACTTCTGTGGCATGAACTTTCACAAATAGATAATGACTGCTATTTTATTGGCAGGAAACTTTTGCGTACTGGGATTCATTAATTCTGTGACATGAAGCTTTCGCCTATCTGAAGCACTCTAAAGATTTGCGAAAGTTTCTGGCTCTACGGTAAATCAAATATCTAGATCAACCTTACCTTATTCTCCAGTCTGCTAACTGGTATTGTTTATCAGCCTCCACCTGGCAGTACCTCGAGAGAAGACTAGCCAGACTATGATGGGGAAACCCCAAGGAGCGTGAAGCCTGGTGGGTATCAAACATGTTGACTACATAGAGACCGAGGTCCCTCTGTAACCAGTCAATGTCCATGTTGGCTCCATGGAAGACCTAACAAGGAAACAAACATAAGGAGTAGACATACAACTAGCTCTTCTCATCACCCTTTTACTTTCAAAGTCATCCTGTGTTCCGCTGATGACAGACAATAAACTAAACCACAGAAACCGAGGTTCCTCTGTAACCAGTCAGTGTCCATGCTGGCTCCATGGAAGACCTACAAAAGAAACAAACCTAAGGAGTAGACATATATCTACCTCACATCTTGTCCTACTTCACCTTAATAAGGCCAGGTCTTTTGGGTGATCTAACAGTCAAGAGGTTCATGTGATTTTACATCCCCCTAGGATCATAGGATCATGGCTGCATCGCCACCACAAAAAATGAAGAAACTTTGGCATGTGGATTGAGCATCCTATAATGACAAATCATATATTAAATATCCATATCTGGTAACAATTTTGGAACTATCACTTTACCAATCATTCATATATTCATCAACATTGATTATGTATTGTGTAATACACAGATGGAAAGACACTGCTGAAACAAACAGTTGAAATTTTATAAATAAAAGCATGCAGTGATTTAACAAAAAAATCCACAAACACATTGCAGCCCTTTTAGGGATAGAACCAATTCAAAGTTTGAGTACGCCCCCTGAAAACTATACAGCTTTTTCAATCAATATCTTAAGTAGTCTTGTATCTGACATATCATTGTACCTCTGCTATAAGGTGAAGCTAGGATACAAGAGGAAGAAGTCAGACAGGTTTATCTATGCACCACTATACCACCATCACACAATGTAACAATGTGCAATAGCCGGCTTAATTGGATGCAATATCAAAGGAGAATAGTCTTACAAACTCACTAGTTTCAGCATACTTACTGGAGTTTGAGCTCACACCCTTGACCATTTCACGGCAACCAATTTTTTCAATATGTATCATACATAAGATATCATTACACAAGTTTTAAATCAGCATTTGCTCTTTCCTTATTAACATTTATAAGAAACATAATTCCACATGTCAGAAAATGTTGTTATATGAGCTTTTAAATTTTTTTTTACAAAGAAAGACGGCTTTCTTATCCCTAAAAGTAATAGATACCCTTTTAGAATTGGGGCCATTAAAATCCCCTACTGTCTTGAAAGTGTTAAAAAGTGCAAAGACAAAATGACAACACACAAATGCTACGAAAAAATTAAACATCACCAAAGTGCACCGAAGCCGACACTCGATCAAAAGGAAAAATCTAGTCCCTTAATTTAAAACAAACACTAACCTTGACTATCTTTGCATCAGTGAAGGAGTCGTTCAACATTTGAAGCTCACTGCGAAGTTCCAGCGTATCCACCACATAGTCGTGCTCTGCAGTTGATATTTGCATCAAACAGGTGAAGCCAAGATACGACCTATAGGAATGGTGCTAAAGAGAGGAGGAGAGAATAAAAATGTGTGTTAGAATTTGGAAACAAAGTGTTGTGTGCTGGCAGAGTGGCACAAATGGATGCACAGATAGATGTACTTTTCAAGAAAAATGCATAAAGTTGTGAAATTTCTTTGAACCAATTCTGCACAACGTATATTTTGGTCCATTGGCCTATATATACATTATATCTATATAACAATACTAAGAAGTTATTGCTGCTATATTTTGTTTCTCTATCCTTTTATTACATTTCAAAACTAAAATTGTGTTTGCATCCTTCCGCCTGGCACACAGTGAAATAACACAAAAAAACAGAACATAAAATCATGTAAAGTCCTAACGATTGTCTAACATGACATAGGCATCTGCAATATAAGGGGCATAGGGAAACATAACGCAAACATGATCATGAAATATTAAAGTGACAGTAAATTGAAGCTCCTAATGGCGCCATCCTTCAACAGGATTTGGAAAGTGTCTGTGTCTCTAATTTCCCATCATGCCCCATTCTAGCTTGTAGAAGCTTAGAATGTATCTGTGGGCAATTTTCCACTGTGCAACATCAAAAATAATAGTTTGAAATATAAAATGTGCCTATTTTCCAAACAGCTGTTAGTCAAAATTCAAAATAAAAAGCAATTAATTTTCAAATTATAATCTCAATTTAGCAGTTACTGTAAGGTGGCGCTGTTCAAATTTTGCCAGTTTAATGCCATTTTGACATTTCTACTCTATAAAACTACAGGAAAAGCATAAAGGGCATTTGTTTCTAATTTTTAAAACTGTTACGTGCAGTATTCTTTTGGCATAATGCAAAGTTTTTATACTTAGTATTATCACCCTGCTTAATCGCAGATTGTGCATCACAAGCTACACAAGCAAGCCCATTCTATCAAACTCTTGCATAAGCTTGTACCTGACATATCATTGTACCTCTGCTATGAGTTGAAGCTAGGGTACAAGAAGAAGAAGTCAGACAGGTTTATCTATGCACCACTATACCACCATCACACAATGTAACAATGTGCAACAGCCGGCTTATTTGGATGCAATTTGGCTAAAGCCTGAAGACTGGCATTGACTGAATAAATGGCTACAATGCACACAATATGTAAGCAATGATGGGTTAAAAGCCCAACTCCTACCTCTAAATCAACAGCTATCTCTTTAGACTTTTTCAGGTTCCGACTCAGCTCCTCCAGCTTCTGCACGTTATCTACCAGGGTGAAGGATGTGGCTTCCATAGGGGCATAACTTGGGTTATCTACCGGGTCCAGCTGAGATGGGACAGGTTCAAAGTGGTCCAGCTCATACTGGTAGGGATGGGGGTACCTGCACAAGGGAGGAGAAAGATAATAACTACTGGGAGGGACAAAGGCTACCTTTTTATGGAAGGGTAATTTTTAGGAAATTGATGATGCAGGGGGGGGGGGGTGTCGGTGTGGACTTCAGAAAGACATTTTTCCTTGGTTCATACTCAAAATTTGAAGCATGAAAACCCCAATGATTCAATTACAAATGTAGGCACCGAGCCTCAAATTCAAAATTGCAGGGTACATTTTAACAGAATCAAGGTCAGCATGTACACTCTTGTTATATGTTAGCCAAGGCTTGGTACCAACAGGAAACCCTTGCACAATAACCCCAAAATTGCAACTCTAGACCTCACAACCTTACAACACTTCCTGTGAGAAAAAAAAATGATTGCGGGGCCATGTGTTGGCCAAATTGAAATGTTGTATCCTGTTACCTACCAATCCACTTTCATTTACGTGCATTTTCTTTTTAACTGAATCTTAATAATACTAGGATTTGTTAACCCTGTCAGGACCAAAGTCAACAACACTATGTACAAAGTGAATAGTATTTTAGTCTTGTGGTAACGAGAGGGTTAAGGGAAAAGAAACATACTCTTCTGTCTGGGTCTCACTGTCCCTCTTGGCTGGTGCAAATGTGTCCATCTCTGTTATAGAAGTCTTCTTAATGGTATCAAACACTGGAAACATAAAGATATATGAAAATTAGTTCTTTTGACTACAGATTATCTGTTACTATCAAAAAGCTGAATGAATCCTTATCAAATGATTGGCTGAGAGCTGGTCAAATGTTCTGCTTTTTTTTTGACTATCTAAAGTTCAGTGTACAATATTTTACAAACAAGCATGTGTCAGCTACAAGATGATGAATCAACGCACCCAGGGACTTCAGAATATTCCACAGCCTACTCCACTCTTGTCTAAAGGGTATAGCACAAAACCAAGATCACCTTGGGAAATAGCTGTTGCCATTGCCCCTGAAAGCAGTCGATACTTCATATTATCGTTGTAGTCCAGTTTGTCTCCATATAAAGCCACCCAATCAATTGAATATTTGTTTACCCTTTAGTACAATATGGGTTAAGTTTGTGATTTCTTTTAATAATATATTGCATATCCCCCCCCCCCCCCCACCAAAAAAAATGATCTTGGAATTCCAATCAGTAAGGTCTTTACAGACAAGGATTCGGTACTGCTAGTACATATGACTGACCCTTGATTGTGCGCATGGCATGATGAGATAGCCGTGACACAAGAGGGGGACAGTAGAGGGAGGTTTAATCTCTGCATCGTGATTGGAAGCATCGACACAAGCATTCATGTGAGATGGCAGCATGGAAAGATGCAGCTTAAAAAAAAACTCATTCTAGATTTGACTGAAAAATTATATATATACATTCATATCCAGGCAGACAGACATTACATTAAAAAATATAGTAAAGGTACCATTTAACATTTAGAGTGAACATAAAATTGGTTAATTATGCATGCATGTATCTTTAAATACTTGAAGAAACAGTGGAAAATTGCAAATAAAAGTAAAAAAAAGTAGTTTGGCATGTTTACCCCTTGAATACTTTAAGCAAAAGAAAAGAACAAAAATTATACATTAGTCTTTGGAAAATTAAAATGCAATTCAAAGTGTATCCAACAGGTTAAATGTTTAGTTTGTTGTATGTAGACAAATTGTAAAAATTGTTATCCAAAATTTTCTTTTGTGTGGACATATTTCTTTTGGCATCTATTTTTGTTTCTTCCGATTTATCTTGCTGTTAACAACACCGTAAATTGATTTTTGCCTCGTCATTTAAAAAGGATACAGATACCTTTAAATTCACCTGTCCCACATACTTGCATATTTGGCATCATCGATTACAGCATAAATCAACAATTTAAAATGGCATATTACCTTCCTGCAGTGGCTTGAGAGCGTTGGGTTTGTTTGTGATGACCGGTACAAAAAATCTGTTGGTGTTATCTACCTTCGCTTTGAACTTGAGCTGAGGCCTGGCAATGTTCCTAGCATGCATCAAACGGAAGTTTCTAGACTTCACGTTCTGAGCCTCGGACTTCTGTCGAGAGAAAGATGGAAGCAAATAAAGAAAAGCCGGGGACAGGAAAGTAAGAGAAATAGCAGAAGAAAGTGATTAGCAATTAGGGTGAGAGAAGTATAGAAAGAGACAAGAGGAGAGGGAGAGAGGGAGAGAGAGAGAGAGGGGAAAGAGAAAGTGAAAGAGAAGGAGAAAGAGAAAGAGAAGGAGGAGGAGAAGGAGGAGGAGAAGGAGAAGGAGAAGGAGAAGGAGAAGGATAGGGAGAAAGAGAAAGAGAAAGAGAAAGAGAAAGAGAAAGAGAGAGAGAAAGAGAGAGAGAAAGAGAGTGTGACAAGAGAAGGGAGTGGGACATCGAAAGAGAAAATGAGAAAAGGAGAGGTCAAAAATAGATAGAGAGATTATAAAGAATGAGACAGATAGAGAGAAGGAGAGAGTAGGAAAGAAAGACACGTAAGAGTCTTAAATGAAGTACAATCTCAGTATTTATACTCAATGAATTAAGACAAATATTTCTCCTTCTCATAGTACATGTTATGTTAATTTCCTACAAGGAAATTTCAGCATAATAAAAAAAAAAATTATTCACACATATTCTTGTACCTGACATATCATTACACCTCTGCCATGAGTTGAAGCTAGGGTACAAGAGGAAGAAGTCAGACAGGTTTATCTATGCACCACTATACCACCATCACACAATGCAGTCAATGTGTGATAGCCGGCTTAATTGGATGCAATATCAGAGCCATATTGAAAAATACCCAACATATCCACCAGCTCCAGCTGAAGGGCGATTCCATGCAAGTCGGTTTGAAGTTGGATTATAACTGGTGCCAGCTACATTGTACATCATCATCAACACCCCCCCCCCCCCCCCCCCCCTCCCCCCTCCATTCCCTCGGCATCATACTGAAATGAGAGTTGTGTGGATATTCCTTACCTTCTTCTTCCAGCAGGTACCAGTGAGTTGTGGTTTAGAGATGCCTGATGAGAAGGTCTGAGCAGGTGGCTAATGCTGGCTTCCCCATCAACCCCCAACCCCAACCTCCTTCCCTCCCTTTCCCAGAACTATCATGGTGGTTATTTGCTCCTTACCTTCATATTCCAGCTAGTAACAATAAGTTGAGGTTTAGAGACGCCTGGAGAAAATGTCTGACCTGGTCTGCTAATGCCTTCTGCCTCATCCAACAGGGCACCCTACAAAAAATCAATGAAGCCATAAAGAATGTAGAATGTAAACAATACAGCGAATTTCACATGTATCATAGATGATCCGACTTGATATAAGCTTGACTATGTCAAACCAATTGTAAAATGAAATATTTGTGCTTTTCAGAACTAGGTTGTTCACACTTCATACACATACTTTGTAGCACACTGAACATTCTTTCCAATGCGCAGGAGGGTCAAAGCTTGGGTTGTAATAAGGTTTATTAGTCGAGATTATGTAGGGCTAGGCAAATAATGTACTGTTGGACACGGGGCCCCGATGTTAGTTATTCAACTAATATAAGGAATAGACAACAGAGCAATTTCCGCTGGAGTAGATATGCCGTACATCTGCATGACTTCATAACAAAGAAGGCAGTAGGCCTGTGGCTCAGAGGAAAGAGCAATGATCTCGGGGAACAGGGGAACAATCCAGGTTCCCGATGAGCATCACAGCTGTCATTACAAAATATTTGAGACTTATTACTGACCCCTGATTGTGCACATGGCATGATGAGATAGCCGCGACACAAGAGGGGGACAGTAGAGGGAGGTTTAATCTCTGCATCGTGATTGGAAGCATCGACACAAATAGTCATGTGAGATGGCAGCATGGAAAGATGCAGTAACGACAGACAAACTCACTACAGTAGTTCAACATATTTTCTTGTTGGCCATAATTTCCAGGTAGTGAAAAAGGCCAGAATCAGCGGGAAAATTATTAATCATTTCTGTAGGTCTCGTTGATAAAAGTATTGAGTCCACTTTCTGCACTTCAAAATATGGAGGATAGTCATTGAAATGTTGTGTCTTAGCTTTACAAGACCATGCATCAGTCACCATTTTTTTTTGAAGTTTCCAAAAAAATTAGCGTGAAAATTGTACCAAAATTAACACTGAAGAGACACTGCAAGTTCATCTACAAGTTTATATTTTCAAATCTCTCTTACCGCACTCTCAAGAAGGGTATCATTGGTCTCGATCAGCGAGTCTATTCTATCCTCCAGCTCTAGGATCCTGCTAAGACCTACTTGACTCCCACCTGCTCCTTGCTGTCCTGCAAGTCTTTGAATGCTGAAAATAATAAAAGATAAGAAAAAGAACAACAACAACAATGAAAATAATTATAATAGATAATAATCATCATCATCATCATCAACAACAACAAAATAGTTTTCTTGAACAAAAAAAAATAGTTTGATTAGAAAGCATATTTTCCTGAGAATACACCGTCCCAAATACTATCATTTCCCTGGCTTTATCCAAGTTTCCATGATAACGCATTCATGTACCCCAGGATATTTTTTTCTCCAACTTATTGATTATGATACCACTCTGAATAGCATGCTCTTGGCCCATACATGTAGTTTACTTGGCTAAGAGCTAGTGAAAAAGCTTCCATGGACATAAACTAGATCAACATAAATAAGCATGCCTCAATTTTTATCAGTTTGAGGTGCAGGTCACATTGACCAGTCTAAGAAGAATAAGTTATAAGACAGTAGACCTACTCCATTACATGCAACCATCAGAGATGGTATGATATTGATAGATGGTATTGATGGTATAAATTTGCAAACCCAGCCTCCTTTCTGATCAGACAATAAAGGAACAACATGTGGACATATCTCTCAGTCTAATTGTACATGGTATTCTTAGGTGGACACTGTTGACTAGGGCATCAAAACCAGCAAAAAAAATATATAAATGGTCAAATTTTCCCTATGGCTTGAAATTTAAAGAGGGACAATGTGGCCATTCAGTAGGGCATCACATCAAACTGCAGTGTGGTTGCTGGGTGATTCCAAGCTAAGTGGACCTACTTTGCTAGAAGTTTGTCTCCCTGGGAATTGCAGAACTGCCTGAAGCCTTCAAAACTGGAGTAGAAGTCATAGTCATCTCCGGCAGCTGGAAGTTCATTGGCTGTTCGGGTTGCCAATTTGAGCTTGCCGAGTGCTTTCTATAAAGGGATCAGACGGAGAGGATGCATGGTTAGCATACTGTCTGAATATACTACAATGTAGCTACATAACAATGTAAGCATGCACACAACAATTAAGTCACATACCTCATCCTGAAGGGGTAATTTGTGGGGTATTGCAATCTGTAGGGATAGTGTGCATATAAACATAACAAAATTAAGAGTCTCATTCATTGTCAGAATACTGTGAAGTACATATTCAATACTACCATATTCAGACATTAAAAAGACCACTCAAGGGAGACTTGTAAGAAAAGTGGTCTTTATGAGCAGGTGGTCTTTATGTACAAGTCCCTGTTATACATGTTTATAATGAGAAACGCTTTTCACGGGAAACAAAATTTATGGTCTTTATATTCATAGACAGGTGGTCTTTTGACTGTATTAAATACGGTATTGCAATCTGTAGGCATAGTGTGCATATAAATGTAACAAAATTGAGAGAATAGTCTCATTGCCAGAACACTGATGTACATATTGAATACTACCATTTTCAGACATTCAAAATTTTCGTGAATCTAAGGTTTTTAATACATCAGCCTTTGGCTTTACTTGGCAAAAATTCTGCTTTACGACTAATAATCATATAACTCATCAATTTTAAAACATTATATATGTCATTTTGTGAGTTAGAACAAATGAGAGAGTTGTCCCGACACTAAATCATTGTTACATGTAATAACTTGCTTATCTAATATTTCCTTTAAACTTTCGATAAGCTTCTCTTGATTTTCTTTTTCCTTCAGAATTTGCTATTATGACTTGATCTTCTGCCCCCATAATCCGAAAAAGATAGACACATCCTACAATTGCTTCTATTATGCACAGCTTCTAGCACAATATCGGATGCGATCTAAATCTAGTAGAGCACCACTGCCTTCTTAGCCAGGACTAGCTTCCTGAGTGTAAAAAAAAAACGAAGCTAGGTGTTTCATTTCAAGAGTTCTCGTAAATTTCTTATACTATATTTTGCCGGTTTTTTTAAAAACTAGTCACAATAATTTAAAAAAAAAACATTCCAAAAGATTCCTGAGGAGGAGATGCTGTGGTGAAGAACCCGTCAGTCGCGGGAGTTATCAGGAAAGGCATATTTCAGGCCATTTTCCATGTCCTGCTAACCATGCGCAGTTAGATTGGCGTAATAAAACACCTAGCTTCGAGACGTAAAAGGCGTATAGCCCATTTTTTTTTTTTTTTACACTCGGGAAGCTAGTCCTGGCTACGCCTTCTGTGCGGTGGCGGCGCTCCCTGGAGTTACTCTGACAAATGACGAGTCAATAAAAATACTAAATAGGACATGACTGAGGAATGCATAAAAGCCATGCCTGTGCCATGGCATAACAGAAGATCTACTGCCTGCCACACCAAGTAATAGTGGTCACATTGTCCAGGCGGGACGAATGCAAAAATACTACTCATTTGCTATCGCTATGTACTATAAGTACCGGGGGGGGGGGGGGAAACAAGATAAATACTTCCTTTCAAATTCAGCTCTTAAAAGTCTCACTGCTACCTCAAATGGCCATTAGGAACACCCATAGGGACATCACTAAACTTTGTGTGTAGAATCTAGGCAGTCATACACCTCAACTTTTTCAAACACAACTGCCCAAAAGTCACCAACATTCACTCTAAATCAGCATTTAAATTACAAGAACCGACCCCAACATATCCAAGAAATTCAACTCATTGATGTTGGAAAAGATAATACCAAAAATGAAATCCGTAATTAACTGTCGATTCTGACGAAACAAGTTATCAGAGTCATTGTGTACATTTCCTGGTCGCCGAGGGTGCTGACATCTCCCCAAAAGAATTTTGTCGTTAAAAATTCGGTCCCTATTGCGTACATGGAAAAGTCCAGATTTTCTGTGTGCGCGATCGTAGAGATCGATGTGCGCTTGCAATCTTTGTGGACAAAAATTTTATTGGCCGAATTTAGTCTAAGACATCGGCGGTATGTCAACAACACGCGATCGTGAAACAAATCGGTGGGGATTTCTTCGGTTTTGGACATGATTTTGACTTTGGATTTTGCTGGAAATATCAAAAGTTCTTCCTAACGGCCATTTGAGGTAGGAGTGAGATTTTTAAGGGCTGAATTTGAAGCAAGTATTTAAAATATTTATCTTATTTTCCCCCCATATCTTTAGTACATTTGACAGAAAAGTATTTTTGCATTCATATTTTGTAGTGGTCAATATGACCACTATTCGTGGTGTGGTCTAGATCTATATCATGTCCTTCGCAAGGCATCTACTCTAGCATGTCTGGTCGGGTTAGGCCCAGGCCAGGGGTGGTATTCTGAGATTTATTTTATTTTTATCTTGATTTTAGTCATATATGATATAATTTTTATTGTCAGACATAAGTAACATTTGAAAATGTACACTTATTCATGACGCATCAATCATGGTTAATAATATTATTATGACTTTATCATTTTATGTCTTGAAATTTTTTGAATGCGCAAAAAAAAGTGGCTACGTAGGCCTACGCGAAATTCACCTGCGCAAACACCAATCTAGACAGCTGAAAACCGTCTGTTTCGGAGGAGTCTTTAACATTTTCTTATTTTTACCTTCTTTTCCTACACAGACGGCTACCCAACCTTCACGGTAGATAAGGAGATCTTACAATACATGGCCTATGAGGAAATCCCCCCAAAAGAGGGGATCTGATTTTCCATCCCTATAAGCCATCCCCTTTCTCTAAAATTTCACATAGATGGTGCTAGGGTTCTCATATTTCAATACATCATAAAAAACCCCGAAAAATATACAGATAATTAACAAAATTTCGGACTTACTCTGGTTTGAACTCCCTTCGCACTGACTGACTGAGTATTCGCTGCGTTTTACTACACAATCTCTATACGCTTCCGACTAGGCCTACTTCCGGGTCATGTGATTATAACCAAGAATGGCTGTCAGCGACTCGCTACTGACGTGCAACTTCCATGCTTCAAATGATCAGATTCGTGTACCAGACGAGGAATTTGGGGTAAGAAATTTATTCAAGCATATTATATTACCGTTTTTCTCATTCTGAGTTGTTTATTTTAATAAAATAATGTATTTATTGGAAAATGAAAATTCGTCCTTAGTCCCTGGTACAGAGTGAGAGACCGAGTTCAGTCTATGTAAGGAGGTGTAGTGAAGCAAGACGTAGTCCAGTGGAACACCCGACGAACAGAGACTGAAGCTTTGGGTCTAACACCAATCATGCCAATAAATGTTACAATTTAAACTTTTTGATGACAAATAAAAACTTTTCACTAAAATGAAGATAAAAATTAATTCTCAAAATACCACCCCAGGCATGCCAGGCCCAGAGGCCAGAGCCTTTGCTTGGCCATGCCTGCATGGAAATGCGCGGCCGTGGACGGAGTAGGCGCAGCGTGGCCGTGGACGGAGTAAAAGTTAGGCCCTACGGGAAAACGCTTAACAAACCTGTGCAAACTCGTTGACACTTGTGAAGCCTGGACCTGGTGCATTGTTTGTCACCGTTCGATCTCCAGTCTTTTCAGCCATAATAGAGGGGATAAACTTTAGCAATTAGCAATCTCAATTCATTTATTTATTTTCACGAAATAACATCACTCAGCTCAGCGGTGCAGTGGCAGCAGCAGTGGTCAGCAGATAGATAATGCCGCCATGCATATATCTACGTACGTTTGTGCATTTGATTAAGCACGTGTCACATTAATACTGCGTCATGTCGATTACGTTTGTGTTCGTTCGTATCATCTAACGGCAACGTCATTATGAATTAAGCGTCAAAATTCTTAATCTGACACACAGATATATGAAAATGTGTTTAAGAGGTAGAATTATTATTCAGAATACTTCACAATATGTGTAATTTTTGAAAAACAGTGCAAGGAATTTAATTTGAGAGTCGATCACCTGATCTTGTCTATCTTCTAGCGGATCACGTGACATTACAGCTGACTTTACAGTTACACATAGTACATGTGCATTTTCTTGTCTGTGAATATTTTTTAGTTCATTTTATTTTGTGACCAAATTAAGCATACATTTGTTGCCAAGATGTCCAAGATATTAATGCTTGCTTTATTTGGTGCTTTGATCTATGGAATTCATATCTGGTTGAAGACAAAAACGTACCTTTTTGATGATCAAACAATTGCAAGAATAGCTGAGAAATATGTTGGTAAGCACTTCCAAAAATATTCCGTTTCAAATTTAGTTTCAAGTTAGTTCAGTTAACTGCAGTTACTATCTAATTTCAGCGTCTTGAAAGCGATTATACAACATACAATTTTTTTTGTTTTTGTTTTAATGTAGTCATATTTACAAGGTTAACAAGGTAAGCGAAGAAGAAGAAGAAGAAGAAGAAGAAGAAGAAGAAGAAGAAGAAGAAGAAGAAGAAGAAGAAGAAGAAGAAGAAGAAGAAGAAGAAGAAGAAGAAGAAGAAGAAGAAGAAGAAGAAGAAGAAGAAGAAGAAGAAGAAGAAGAAGAAGAAGAAGAAGAAGAAGAAGAAGAAGAAGAAGAAGAAGAAGAAGAAGAAGAAGAAGAAGAAGAAGAGGAGGAGGAGGAGGAGGAGGACTATTTTTTACTTTCACTTTGTTCAATTCTTTTTACTCAGGACTTCCACATCAAGATGCTTTTGACAAAGTGGGTGAAGTTCTCCGGGAGCGTTACCCTGCTCACATCCTACCCAAGGAGAGGGAAGAATGGATCTTTGTGAATGCTGGAGGATGGATGGGCTCAATGTGTCTGGTGCATGCTTCACTCACAGAGTATATTCTTTTCTTTGGCACTGCTGTGGATACGGGTGGACATTCTGGTGAGGGAAAGGAAAAAAAAAAAAAGAAGCAAGATAATTATTGCTTTTGTTTACTACCTCAATACAATAGAAACAGCAGATCATGTTGTTGGTGATACATACATCCAGAGCTTCTAGCTGTGGAATTCTTTTTATCAGATTGAAATGTGAAATGCACTCTTCTACAAATTGACATGATAAAGTTTGGAATGTCTGCATGCATCAGTCAACTACCTTGAACTTCTAAAAATGGGTAATGGACCTTTCAGGCAAAAAGATAATTGTTTACTGTGCCAGATGTATGGAATTACTTTTTATTTACACATTTCTCAACATATTTGTTTCTATTTTCTTTCCTTTTTCTTTGTGCCCCGATTTCACCTCTCACAAGGGAAACACTTTTTACATACTGTACATGTCAATTGAAGTGAAAGATAAGTAATAGTCTGATAGATTAACTTTCAGGGGGTTTGATATTCCATTAAAGGATAAAAGAGGAACATAACTGTTTTATGTTTAATAGCAGATGGAGTATAAAATGCTAACAATCATTCTTTTCTGTCGCTTTCATTTTTTGCTCTTTATGCAAAGGTCGATATTGGGCCAATGTTTCAGACACAATAATGACCGGATCATTCCGTCAATG
This sequence comes from Heliocidaris erythrogramma, assembly GCA_025617745.1. NCBI lineage: Eukaryota > Metazoa > Echinodermata > Echinoidea > Camarodonta > Echinometridae > Heliocidaris > Heliocidaris erythrogramma. Next base: position 17,655,949 of record CM046865.1, on the reverse strand, counting down.
GAAGGAAGGAACCACCGAAAGCGAGATGTATGGACCAGGTAAATATATTTTTGTTTGAAGCTCATCAGGTTATCTTTCCTTTGCCTGTCTTTATCTTGCTCTGGTTCCCGTTTTATCACAAGGATTCCTCTAAAGATGAAGTTGAGTTCTGGGGAGCGTTTCATCAAACGTTTTGTCAGTGATTTTTACCGACAACTGTTATAAGCTACTGAAATCCTTGCATCTGATTGGCTGAAAGCAAATTTGTCAGTAAAAATCACTGACAAAACGCTTGATGAAACGCTCCCCTGGTCATGCGATTACATTGTGAAAGAAACTGTCTGGAAGAAGTTGGGAAAGATGATCATGTCTTTATAAGTATTGTTGTATACTGTGAGGTTTTGGATCATCAAAATGATAAGAAATCAACCCAAACTTGCTCAAGAGCTCATACACCCCACACAGAAATGGGTACATATGGGACTGCACACAGATGGGGCATGACTGTTTGGCCCAAACACTTCAGCTATTTTTGGTCATGGTCATGTGTCATGAGTTGGTCCCCTTTTGCAGGGGCGTATCCAGGATTTAGTATAATGGGGGCACACAAATGCAGGTTTGTCAACTTTTGGAAAAGGTAGACCCATATTTTGGGGTCTTGCCAGCTGGTCAAAATGCATACTTTTCTTTCAGAAGGGGGGCACGGGCCGGAAGTGCCCCCCCCCCCCCCCTGGATCTGCCAATGCCCTTTTGCGTTACAAGGTGATTTTAGCTTCGGTGATGCATTTCTAACTTTAAAAGCCTATATCATCTTAAAGGCCAAGTCCACCTCAATAGCAAGTTGATTTGAATAAACAGAGTAAAATTAAACAAGCATAACAGTAAAAATTCACTGAAATCGGATGTAAAATAAGAAAGTTATGGCAATTTGAAGTTTCGCATTATTTCATGAAACAGTGATATGCATAGCATGGGCGGTATGTAAATGAGTGAACCGATGATGTCACACACTCACTTTTCCTTATGTATTTCATTATATGAAATTTCAAATATTTCAATTTTTATAGATGTGATAATAAAGAATCCCTTCCTTGTATGAAAATAAGTTACAATAATGATGATTTTACAAGTTCCATATGGAGTCAACCCATGTTTTACATTATTGAAGCAAAAAAATGAATATAAACAATACAGAACAATATTTTGTAAATAATGCTTATAACTAGTTCTTTCAAGGTTAATTTGCTGGGGTTTTATTTTCTTTATCCTTCTTTTGTTGTTTGCTTGTACATGTATTTTGTTCCTTATATAACAAGATTTTGATGTAATGTAGTTTCTTGCACCCATGGAGTTTGTTATACATGTATAAAGGTTCCACTTTTCATTCGTAATAATCCTATTATCATGATTATAATTGTAATCATTGTCATTAACTGTCATCATCATCATCATTATTGATTAATATTGTTATTGTTCTTGCTGTCATTGAAACCTAGGAGTCACCCTCCTTCATGCATGGGGTGAAGCCACTTCCGTCCAATGGACAGCAGGCACCTGGATGGTGGAATACGGGCGTGGTTTTATACCCTCCACCCTCCCCTTTGCTATCTCCGACACCATCTTCAGTACTCAAGACTTCTACACCCTCTACCGAGTCGTCAGGATCTACGGGGAAGCACTGTTCCAGGAGCTTCTGTTTGCTCTTGGATGATGTTAATTCCAGATAGTTAACAGAGTCCTCTATACCAGGGCCCCATAACACATTGTAATATGCAACTACAGTGGAACTTTGTTATAACAAACTCCTTGGGACCAAGGATATTACATTGGTACATTGAAGCCTCGTTGTATCAGGACTAAAAAAACAATGAAATACAGAGTGGGACCTGGAAAATTACAGTTTGTTATAACAGTGTTCTTTATAACGAGGTTTCACTGTAATTCAAAATATCAATATCCTGTCGTTCGTTGAAAGCCAGAAGGACGTTAACTCTGTGTTTAAGTATATGAGTTAATGCCCTTCTGGCTCTCAGATGATATGGTTGTTTGATTCATCGTATGATCAATTGCTAGGCTTTGTGTTGTGGGGCCTCTGGTCTTGTATTCTATGAAAGATTCATACATGATATTGGGTTTATAAACCTCATGGGATGTTGCAAGAAAGTTGCAATCAATTGCAAATATGATACATGTACATGTATTTTAAATGGAACTAAGTTGCAATCAATTGCAAGACTTGCGACTGATTTGGGGGATTTGCAATTGATTGCAACTTTCTTGCAACACTCCCTCAGTCTAATTCAAGTTCAACTGTGCTGTCTTGACTGAGGTTTATATCTTCATGGTTTGTTGTACTTGACGTGGAGCTTAGAACCCAGCATCATGTGTTTAACCTCTTTGCAGAATACAGGCCATCAAGTTTAGCCATCTTGGTTTCAGTGACATATTAACAGCAGTGGCAGATCAGGGGAGGAAATGTGGCCAGGCTACTGCTCCTGGCAAACTTCATCCACTTCATCACTTTTTTGTGTGCTTGCCATTATCCAGTCCATATTGCCATCTCCTGAAGTCACGTTGGCCAAACTCTGTGTATAGATGGCTCTATAAAAGTAGTAACTTTATAGGTAGGAACATATAATTCTGCTCTTCTTCTGCAAAAGTCAGCAAGTTATAATTTTGGTGAAGTGTTTCAGAGAAGAAGAACAGAACAGCATTTTATTTCTTATAATGTCTCCACCATTAGTGGACATATTTGATATATAGCATCTGGCTTGCTTACCTTTGCAAAATAAGGTAGAATTGAGGAGATAGAATTGGAAAATATATACAGAGTAGATTTTTTTTTAATGAGCCATGTTGAATCTCTATTATGCAAACAATGCCTTACAACAAACATGTCACCAAAATAACCAAGAAACCTCCAGTTGCATGCCATGCATGGTCAATACCAATCATTTCCCATCCCCTTTTTTTCTCAAAACAATGATTAGATGTTTTACAATGTTTAGTATGATGGTATTATTGATACGGAAAGGAATGATTAACAATTTTGTTTACACTTGTAAGTTCTTTATTGATCATTCCTTTTTCCTACATTAATATTTTGAAAGTGTACTATATTTTGCTGTGGATGATATTTAACTTTCAGACATTCTAATTTTATGTTATAATTCATTACAAATCTTTGGACCTCACACTTGGTTCTGTACGCTTCTCTAGATGTTACTTCATTCAGTATTACTACAAATGTGTCCTTTTTTATATCTTCGGCACATCACGTTGGAAACTCATTTTCGCAATTTAACTTCTCAACATATCGTCTGTTTGGAGCCAGAAGGGCGGTAACTCGTATACAGATTTAATGCCCTTCTGGCTCCAAACAGACGATATGTACTTACATTTTGAATGCAGTGATGAAATTGTGCTATACATGTACATGTATTTTGCAGTATTTTATGCAACAGACGGGTAATTTTTGTGAGAACCAGTGTCGAATTCTCACTTCACCTTCCATGTTCAAAGAAGTCCATTGTACACTCAGGTCTTTTGCATGTGTTACTTCACCTCAAAGCATTGTTATTTTATGAAGATAAAAACATTTCCAGCCAATAGCCTCACTGCCTTATAATCAAGTGAAGTTAGATTTACATTTTATTATTTTACATGAAACCATACTTAAAATGCAGTTAACCTTGCATAACTCGTAAATTGAACTTTTCCCAAGTCAAATCAATTTTTATATGTTGTACATGTATTTACATTTTCTAACTCGGATTTTGTGTAAGTCAAACTTATTTTTTGCGGTCCCAACAGAATTGACTTATGCAAGGTTAACTGTATATGTACCCTGTATATAATATATGCACATATATTTCTTAATTTCAGATGGGTGACATATTATACAATATACATGTTCTTTGAATCAAGTGAATGTAATTTTTCATTTTATTCATTTTATACACCATGCTTAGGATATATAATATATACGAACACTATACATGTACATGTATTTCTTAATTTCAGATGGGTGACATACACATGTTCTTTGAGTCGAGTGAATGTAATTTTTTCATTTCATTCATTTTACACACCATACTTAGAATAGTACATATTCATGTATTTCTTAAGTCCAGATGGCTATAGTGTTCTCTTATTCTTTTAATAATTTGCCACTCTCCACCCAGGTGAAGTAAATGGGTACCCGGTAGGAAGAAATTCCTTGAATGCCTTGGCGCCTATCATGGCAGCTTGGCTAAAGCCGGGGGTAATAATGTGATACTTTGTATTAAGTGCAGTAGAGTATATTTGTATAGTAGCTGCACTATATAAATGGACATATTATTGTTATTATTAATTTCAGACTTTATTTAATTTCTTCAACCGTTTGAGTGAATGTAATGTGCAATGCAGTGATGGCAATAGATTATGTATATGTGTACTTTATTCATACAAATGGATTTTATATTAGTACGTGTACATATATTTTGTAGGTTGTGAAGACATGTTTTGTCTTCCTTTTTATCGATTGATCATCATTAAAAATTGATAGAAATTTGAATAGAATTTATTGTGTTATGTGTTTCTTTTTTTCATCAGTTGTAGGTTTTTGTAGTGCTTCATATCTACAAAGTGTGTTATGTTCACAATCTGCATCATTTTATAAAAATTAACATAAATCAACATAAAATATTTTCTGAATAATCATCCTGCATTGCTCTTCATCACTTGACACTATCCACTGTAGGCAATAAAGTTATAAATTTTGCCTCCCCCCCCCCCCCCTCCACTGCAATAAATGCCACATGTTCCGTTTGTTTTTCTATTTTACTAAAAATTGATTGTACTTCTTATGAATTTATATTTTTGAATGAAGCTCAAAGAAATTATACTGGAGAAAATGTAACTATTTACAAGTCTCCTTTCACCACTTATGCACTAGAAGTACCAAAATACGCAGTAGTATCACTGACCTCTATGGTAGAGGTCAGTGAGTAGTATTAAAGGAGAATTAAGCCCTGATTACAAATTTACTTATATTGGAAGGTGTAATATATTCCTACTTATTGGCCTAAATCATTTTCTAATAAGATATCAGAAAAGGGTATAAATAAAGATATTCCAACACCCGTTATCGTCTCCTACTCATTTACATGGGGGCTGCCATTTTCTTGCTGATTTGGAGTTGTACATGAACCATTGAGAAATGTTCCAGTCAGGAAGATATTTTGAATCCAAATCCTAAATTGATTTTCTTCGTTACCTAAAATCCCATATGTGACGGAAAATATAAAGTGGGTGTTTACATGTATTATAAAAATTAAATCTTTATAATTATACTTTTAAATTGTCTGGTTTTGCTTAACAAAAATCTATTTTCTTGGGTTTGCCAAACAGAGCAGAACATAATATATGCAGCATGCATTCTGACTTTTCAAGTCCATTATCCGAAAGCAGGTGAATGCATAGTTTGCCGCTATAGATGCTCAGGGAAGAAGCATCCATAAAATTTGAATTAATTTGCTCCGTCCCATACGTCCAGTATCGAGAAAATAGATTTCTATTAAGCGAATATCGATTTTCAACAGAAATATATATAAGGAAATCTTCAGTTTAAAAATAAATTGACATATCTATTCTATATTTTTAATTTCAAATGGGTTTTTAATTTTGAAAAAGGCAATTGAGCATTTGGATTAAGAAAATCTTCTTGTACACATAAACAAAATGGCAGCCCCCATGTGCTGCTAGCAGACGATAGATATTGCTAGCAGATGGTAAATTTTGCTCAGAAAAATTTGATTCGTATCGATCTCGTATATTTTGACGCGAAGCCATATAGTCTAACAAGTAGGAATAAATAACACCTTTGAACACTATCGTCTTTATTTTTGAGCGTAATTCTCCTTTAATAGTATACATTTAGTATACATTGTACAGCAAGTGACCAAGAGAGGGAGACATGTAACAAAATCGTAGAGATCATACAGGATTCTCTATGAACGAAATTCAGAGGCTGCATGCTAAATCTGATGTCTTTTTTTTTTCTCCCTACTCCCTTATCATCACCTCCTCCCTCCACCCCCCCCCCCTTAAACAGGGAGAGTGTATGATCCGGGGACTATTGTATGTAAGAAAAATAAAAACAGATTAAACATAATTTTTATATATCACCCCTCCCTTACCATTACCCCACCCCCCCCCCCGACATAAAAAAATGAGGTGGGGGATGGCCTGTATTCACCCCCCCCCCATATTTTTTGATAAAATAGATCAGAATTATGATGTATTAACTTAAAACTAATAATTATCCCAAATCGTCATATGTTTCATCTTGAAATACCATCAAATTCTTTAATGATTAGAAGTAAAGAAATAAGAAATGCCATAATTTCAATACTAAAAATATCGAAGAAAATTTGTTCGCTCGCATTGTTATTCTCAATTAAGGGGTTCCGTCCATTGGCGTAGATCCGTGCATTCCTTCTTTTCATTAAAAACCATTTTGGGATGCTCTATTTTAGACAGACTTTTGAAAAAGTCCCTTGTGTTGGAGGGGGATACCCCCCCCCCCCACTCTGTCGCTTCATTCAGTGGCGTATTTATGAGGGGTGGCAGGGGGCACTTTGAGGGGGAGAAAAAATGCAAAGGAGAGAAATTTTAAAAGGGGGAAATGACGAAAAATCCGTAGGGTAAATGCACTAGAAATCTATTTTTTGAAGGTTTGAATTGCGAAAATTTTCCAAAGCTCGGTAGCTTTGCTTCCTCGCATAATCATTTTCTTTCAGGATCTCGTAATTTTGCCCCCCCCCCCAATATATAGTTCTTAAATAGCTTAAGGGGTTCCAAATTTGAAAATTTTTCAAAGTTCCGATATTCGGGCAACCAGCACTTCATATTCTGGCAGCGACAGCGACGTGAATTAAGGTGTCAGAATATCCACATATTTGGGCAGCGAGGTTCCAATAATTATGTAACTTTTGTCTCTAACTTCTGTACATTTTCACTACGAAAAGTTAAAGCGAACTTCTGTTCATATTTTCTACGAAGAGTTTTTTTTAAATGCTCCCTCATTTCGCTCGCTCGCAAAAATTTAGAAAATTTGATATATTCAGGCAAAATGCGTCAGCCCCCTCCTTGCGAAAATGGGCCTGTATGAGCTGTGATTTTCTTGTTTATTATTTGTGGGGGAGGGGGTAGATTAGGGTGAAGAATTTTTGTCGTCAAATTTGGGTGTCACACCCTAAAAATTTGTCAGCAAGTTTGGGTGTCACACTCCCGCCCCCATGCCAAATGTTTAACAACATCTGAAAAGTTTTTTTTTTTAACTCCCCCCCCCCCCCGGCAATCGCTGGTAATAGTACTATTAAAGAGGTAGTCCCCGTATCATACTGCTACCATGTACTCTTGTCTGTGTTTCCTTTTATGTAAAAAAAAGGGGGACTCTTTTGATATGCGGCCTTTTCAAGGTGCCCGTTTAAACTAAAAATGACTAATTCATTCTTCATAAGATATGGCTGCAAAGGGTTGGACTTGGTTGGAAAACCAAACCAATTGTTTCAGTCACCTGGCAAATAAAGTCTGCCGACCGTTTTTGTTTTGTTTTGTTTTGTTTTACCGTATAGTAACTGATTTATAAATAGGGGAGAGCGGGGTGAACTGGGACGCGGGAGAACTGGGACACCACCTCTAACTCAAAAAATAATTAATCTTTTATAATTAGTTTAAATCCTACGAAAGGTCTTAACTATCAATGTTCACATATGCATCCACAGGCGTACCCGTTACAGTGTAAGCTTACTGGGATTGGCGCCTTCTTCATTGCATGCATTTAAAGTTATTTTATTCTAAAATTGTTACTTTACATATTGCACTATGTGTACAAAATAGTGTTATATGTCAACAAAAGCGATGGAAGAAAATAAATATTGATTTTAATTTGAAGTTGAATTTTGCTTGTAGGTTTAATTTTCACATCTTTTTTTGACCACTTTTGTCTATTTTTCATCATTCACTGTCAAATATTTCACAAGTATACCGAGTCTTGGCTATATTGAACACGCCGCATATATTAGTCTTATATGACCTTATAATTTGTAATAATAATTTTAGCGATATAAATACCAACACTAATATTTTGCAGGTATCTGTTGTTTTTGTTTTTGTTTTTACTATCGGGGTGAACTGGGACATCTTGTCCCAGTTCACCCCGGTTACTTTTTGTGTATATAAGGAAAATGAACTTTTATCAGGCATAATCCATAGACATATTACATACAAATATCTTTGGGTCTACATAAAAATCGTAAAAATTCATATCGGTCAATTCCTTTTTACAGATCATTCATACTAATTCAGACAAACTTGTGTGTAACAAAAACATGTGTAAATATGGGGTCCGCTGGCTATTCATAAGGACCGCTATTCATACAAAACCGCTATTCATTTAACACGCGTTATGAATAGCGCTCTTTAAGAATAGCAAGGTAATTTGTCTATGGTTTGCTCGCTTTTGATAAGTACCGCTATATACAAAACCAATATTCATTTAGTAAGTCACGCGTTATGGATAGCGGTCCTTATATGAATAAGTGGTCCTTATGAATAGCGGCCCTTATGACTAGCGTGGTTACCCCATAAATATTATGAACAATTTTTGCCCAAAGCCGTCGAAATATAGGTTAAAATTTACAAAACGCTCATCATTTCATCAAAATTTTTTTCAATTGGCATGAATTTTTAAGTCAACTTTACAAGTGACTCTTAATTAAGTGATATGTTACCTTTAACATTCCCAGCACTTATTTTAGACAACTACCAAAAAAAAGGTGATTTTAGCATTTTTAAGAGATTTGTCTCATTTCTCCCCGACTGTCCCACTTCACCCCGTTCAAGGTCCTCATTTTTAATGATTATTTTGCATAAAAACTAAAAATATAGGGATTGTGTCAAATACCTTGTTTTGTAGCCTACTATTAATATTATTTACCATGTAAAAATGGAGAGGCTATAATGAATAATAATAATTAAAATGCTGAACTTGCAAATTATCAGGGGCGTCAATCCATTTTCGGATTGGGAGGCAATGGAGGTATATAGTATCCTGTATGATTTTTTAACGCCTTACCAGCTTCTCCACATGCAGGCAGGGGCGGTGGAGCGTCTTTCAAAGTGGGAGGGGGCACCAGAAAAATAGCACTTTTTTGGAAAGAGGGGTCACCTACAAGGGGTGAACATAAAGCGAAAAAAAGGACCATTTTGTGACATTGGTATTACCCTATATAGTCTAATTAACATGATAAATACATTATCAAGCATCTTCATCCTTTTTATTGTGGTTCTGGACACTGTTTCAGCTTCCCTATAATAAGCAGTTGTATGTGATGGTCTAATGATTCATGTGCCAGCAACCGAAGCGAGCAAACATTTTCAGACTTTTTTCTAACTCAGAAGTCCTTTGTTTGTGCATTATATTTACAGCGAAATAATGAAAATGTCAACAGCAAATTAATTTGGGGGAATGTCGAATGATCTTTTAATTTGTACATTAACCTTGTCGTTTTTCTTTAGGATTACATCGATATCAACATACTTTATGAGATATGCTTGATTTCATTAAGAGCTAGCGAGCGTAGGCTATATAGCGAGCGAGTTTTTCAGAAAATATTGCCCTTACTTGGTGTAAAGTATGGGCACATTCGAGAGAGCGGAATGAGAAATCCTCCGCTGGGGTGGGGGGGGGGGGGACCGGGGGGGGGGGGGGGGGGTAAGGATGATGCCCCTCTTGCATCCAGCTCCACATGCCTTACATTGTAGTGCTAGTAATATGGGTACCTGTTATACGAAGCCGCACCGATTCTTTGAAGCTATATTGCTCTCTTTGTAAGAAACAGTGGAAAATCTAGGTAAAAGGGGGCATTTATCAAAGGGGAAAGGGCGCTTATCAGAGATGGGAAGGGGCACTTATAAGAGGTGAAAAGGGGGCACTTATGAGAAAAGGAAAAGGGCACATATTAGATAGGAAAAGGGGCACTTATCAGAAGGGGAAAACGGGCACTTATTAGAAGAGAAAAGCGGGCATCTATCAGAAGTAAAATCGGACTTATCAGAAGGAGAAAAGGGCACTTATTAGAGAGACAAAGAGGCAATTATCAGATTTGAAAAGGGTCATTTATCAGAAGGAGAAAAAAGGCACTTATATCAGAAGGGGAAAGGGTATTTATTAGAAAGGAAAAGGGGCACTTTTAGTATAAAAAGAGCACTTATCAGAGAAAATGGGGGCATTTTTTCAGAAACAAACATTTTTGGGGGGACTTGAAGAACACTTTTGGGGACTTGAAAAAGTGGGGGCACCTCTCACCTTGGAAGCTAAGAGCTGACCCATGATAAAGACATTTGGCATGACCTGCTTCAGTTACAGAAGTGCATGGAGCGCTGCCTCTGCAAGCCCTCCAAGCATGCAGGGAAAATGAGAGGATTTGCGCACGCGGCGAAAAAACGGTCTGTGTTATACCTTTTGTATTTCATTGTTTGGAAGGTTTCATTTCCCGAGGTTTGAATAATTTTTCCTTATCATATTTTACGTCACCTCCGGATTTATGGGGGGGGGGGGGGGACAATATGTCCCCCCCCCCAAAAAAAAAATCCGGGGGCAGCACTCCCCACCCCCCCCCCCCCCACGATCCATCGACGCCCCTGCAAATTATGCATTTTTTTCGACGTATTTGACCATGCATGGAAACAAGCAATCCGTAGTTAGGGTCTTTTTATAATTTAATCTTATTTTCTATTATATAGAGGCCGTCCCTTGTTTGCCAAATTAATCATTATTTTTATGGCATTTATTAAATATAAATAATCATACTATAAAAAGTCACATCACAGTGTGAGATGGACCGTTCGGGAGACTTTAATTGCCAAGTGAATGAAAGTTTGATCATGAAAGAGTTTCTGTTACTGTGGTTTAATTGATGATGGGAACTAGGCCTATACATATCAAATGACCTTGATCGTGTATTGGAGGGTACTCGGTGTCTCTAATTACCCCTACAGTGCCATTTTTGTAACGTTGGTGCCCCATCTGAAAAAAAACAACACACGAAACAAAACAGGTAACATAAAACCCGTGCTCTTAAATAATTAAGCTAGGCCTATATGTACTAGCTTGAAAAAACAACAACAATGTATTGTATTATATATTCCGATATCTGCATCATCCCATTATAGGCCCTTTACACAGTCCATGCACTTATATCTGAGGACTATTTGCAATTTGTTTACTTATTATCACAGAATCGTGAGAATGAGTAATTACTTTGATTGCAAAATTGTATTTTGGTTATGAGCTCATAATGATTATTATGGTCCATGAATGATCCAGCGCAATTCTCCAAGTCAAAGGTCACACTAGGGCAAACCCGGATGAGTGACGTCATTCATAAAACTCGCCATCTTTTGGGTCTCATCTGTATATAATTTGTAGGTGTGTGATAACACCCCCAGAAAATTCATCAAAATGTAAGTATATGATTAATTTCGTACATATTTTTTCAAACTGTATATATCCTGTGATTGTTGCATGAATGGGAATGTCTTTAATGTGGTATTATATGGATGCAAACCGGTTGGAATAGCGGTCTATGCTGTGTATCCCATTCAAGATTGAATGAACAGCGGGAGACAGCGCGATTGACATTGCTATATCGTGCATTGACTATGAGAATGACTATTGTGTGCGGAATTAAAGTAGGGGTCTGCACGCACAAAAACATAACGGTGCAGTAGGCCTAGTAGTAGGCTACACAGATAATGAAACTGAAACTAACTTACAATACCAAGTCCATGTAAACCTGTGCCTTACCTGGCTATGGATACTTCTGAATGCAGGCAGTTATGCCTGTATGTTGACTATATGACGAACCAATTAGATTTAGTGTAGGGCAGGGTAGGGTCACTCATAGGTACATTCCTATACTTCGTGTGTATAATGTAGGCAGTCATACACCTCATCTTTTTAAAACACCACTGCACAAAAGTCACCAATATTCACTCAAAATCGGCATTTAATTTTCAAAAACCGACCCCAAAATATCCAAGAAATACAATAAATTCAACTCACCAATGTTGGAAAAGATATTTACAAAAATGAAATCCGCAATTTACTGTTGATTCTCGCGAAACGAGCTATCGGAGTCATTGTGTACATTTCCTGGTCGCCGCGGGCGCTGACATCTCCCCAAAAGAGTTTTGTCCTCAAAAATTCGGTCCCTATGGCGTACACGGAAAAGTTCCGATTTTCTGTGTGCGCGATCGTAAAGATTGATGTGCCCTTGCGATCCCGAGTTTCTTCGTGGACAAAAATTATATTGGCCGATTTTAGTCTAAGACATCGGCAGTTTGTAAACAACACGCGATCGCGAAACAAATCGGCGGGGATTTCTCCGGTTTTGGACAAGATTTTGACTTTGGATTTTGCTGTAAATATCAAAAGTTCTTCCTAACGGCCATTTGAGGTAGGAGTGAGATTTTTAAGGGCTGAATTTGAAAGCAAGTATTTAAAATATTTATCTTATTTTCCCCCCCATACCTTTAGTACATGCGACAGAAAATACCAACTATTTTACAGAAATGTACCCGGGAGTGGGTAGGGTTACTGTAGTGTAGAGTCTCTAGACTAGAGTGGATCGTACTTCGTAAATGCTGCGATGTGCGGCGGGTCCATCCATCATCTTCGTGCATCTTCGTGCATCTATTTAACTATTCACTGCAAAATCAAGTACACTGTATGGCTAGAGTGCCCAAGTCTGTGCAGTGCCCATGTCTGCATACACGCGTAACTGCGCGATTGTCATGATTGTAATAAAACAAAACACGCAACGAACAAAAACTTTTCATCTTTATCATAGCGATAGGTATTCATGCAAAAAACGAGTCACAATAATGAAAAAAGGTCTTATTTCAAACCTTTTATTCACAAGCCTCAAAATGTTGTCTTTCACGTCAAAACTCCCGAAATGCGTGTAAAATGAATGAGTGCGCAGACAAGGGCACCATTGTTTTTGCAATGTTGAAATGACACGGCCACTGTTTCTTGTGAAAATGGCATTGTTCTTGCTCTAATTTTGATGAGATTTTTTGCAGACTTTAGAATATCAGGAATAATTAAGCTTTAGAGGAATATTAAAGAAATTCTTGTTCATTTTCAGGTCAAAACCTTAGATGCGCAGACATGGGCATCATACTACATGTAGTAAGGTCTATATGGCATCATAATATATCACATGTCACACACAGCCTCAGGGTATTATTACCAAAGTCAAAGAAAAACATCAGTGGCCATGAAAAAAGTATCCATAAATTATACTTTTATTGCAGCCTAATTGTGGAATACATGTAAGTCCCCTCTCATTCAGTGTGTACGCACACTGCCTTTTATGTCTGTAGAGGGGGAATGAATTCCCCATAGCATTGCACGCAATAAACCAATAGTGTGTGGATTAAATGAGGGGGGGGGACCTATTTCACGATATCACCAATGTCACATTTTTAGCGATGCAATCAATATCGTTATCAGGCAAAGTGACCAACCCTTTACATGTAGGACTCCTGGGGCCCATTGCACAAAACATGCATTTAATCGCAACTCCTAAAAATCAAACGCAAGTCCTTTAATGCCCACTTCTGATTGGCTGAAAATAAACTTGCGTTTGATTTTCCTGAGTTGCGTTCAAAGTTTTGTGCAACGCAAGTTCGAACGCAAGTTTTGTGCAACGGGGCCCCTGGCCATACAAATTGTATTTTTTATTTAAAACATTACAGTTGTAAGTAACAGATTCTACTGCCCCAAACTAATGGTGACAAAATATGGATATTAACGAGGTTAGTAAACAAAGAAAATCAAAATAGTGAATATTTTGGTCACAGGTTTTGTATTCCAGCTGATTAATATAATGGATCAAAACTCTGGGAAGTTAATGAATCTGTCCTATTTTACAGGAACACATTTAACATGTTATATCTTAAGAGTTTACTTTGTATGCTTCTCTACTTTTCACTTTCAAACTTGTCAACTGGTAATTTACATTTCAATCTACATGCATTAATCTTCAGTAACAGAAGGACTGTAGAAGGTTTCCACATGCTTTTATGTTTTAGTGATTGAGTAAACATTAATTAGCACTTATGATACATGTATACGAGGTTACATGTATTTGGAATGACCTTGTGCCTACAATGTATGCATAGCTGTACATGAGTTTGTCTGAGTTCCTGCAATAGGCTTTGTGTGCGTGAGCCTGGATTAGTCCTTGGCAGCACTGAATGTTCGACACAGTCCCACACTGGTTTGGCATACATGTATGAGTGTTTACGAGTGTATTCAAGAACATAATTTAGAGATCTACATGTACCTTCGAAAAAGTTGTGAGCAAAGGCATTTTATTGGACATGAATAGGCTTCTAATATTTTGATTCCTGCTATTAATATCCACCTTTAATCTTTTTTTACAAATTAATCGATCAATGCTTTGGTGTTGTCACATAATGATCATCGTCCTCTAGTGCGCAGTAAATAATACTGAAATTGATTTACATTGTATGCTAATATCCTCCCTTTTCCAAATACAATCTTTCAAGGTTTGTGTACATTTGATTTTAAAAGTTTAAGAATATAACATGGGCATCGGTAACCACTATCCCAATAATGGATCACTTTGTTGCTTGTAACTTTCATTACATGGAAACTTGTAGTAATAATGAACCTCTAGTTTTGTCTAAAACATTCTTCAGCAAGTTGATATCCTTTCAGTCACAATGTTTAAAAGAAAAGAGTGTGTTTATCAAAGGGAAGGTATATGCTTATATTTAGCTTTCTTGGCTAACTGCTTCTAGATTTGAAGGAATTCAGATGTACATTTCAATGCTTGAAGTCACCATTAGATGTTGATACATGTAAATCCCCCTCCACTTATCTTCTTTTCCCCCCTTTTTTTGAGGGGGGGTTAATGTATTTTGTCTTTAAGCTTGAGATTGTTTTCTTGTAATATCATGAAAACATCACTGTACAGGGGTGCACAGACACACATGTAAGGCACTAAAATACATTTTAGACTTCCTCGCTGTCCAAAGACTTGTATGGTAGGGGTCCTAATAATGTAGAAATAGAGTGTGATTCCTTTCGAAATGTAGCTACCAGTGTACATACATGTTGGCCTATTCGATGCCAAATTTACTGTTTCACAGAGCTACAGGTGTAAACTGGATAACAGATTCATATTAAATCCGAGTTCCTTCCTGAGGCAGACACTCCATCCATGAAAGGGGAAGTCCACCCTGATATTGAGTTGATTTTAATAAAAACAGAAATATTAGAGAAAATATCAGTGAAACTTTGAGCAATATCTGATAAGAAATAAGAAAGTTACATTGTTTGGAAGTTGTAATCAATCAAACACAAATTGGCAACTCTGTGACCTACGTGTCTTGCATTATTTCTTCATTTTACTCTGTCCTGAAAATCTAATAAATTTCCATTTTCCAAGTTGTTGATGAAAGGAGGGCTGGATGAAAGAACATATTTACTTCATACAGGTTTTGTGTAATGATGTGCAATGAATATATCTAGGGTGCATGTATGATTAAATATTTTTCTTTAAACAAACTAGAAGTTTATGATTTTGTTAATACAGGACAAATGGAAGAGGACCTCGCAAGATACACATGAATGTTACAGAGTTGCCAATTTGTGTTTGATCGATTACACCTTCAAAAATGTATTACTTTCTTATTTTTAACGGATTTCACTCAAACATTTAGCCATACTGCCGATCATACGATCATGGCATTGTGTTATTGCAAATAAAAACATCATATTTCTACTAAAGTGACCCAAAACAGTCAACTAAAACTAGAAAATCCAAATGACTTTGGCGACAGAAAACTTTTTGTATGATTAACCTTTGGATATAAAACCTAATTTCCATGTACCCGGTGAACAGAGAACTCTGAATTTCTACAGATCAATGCACAGCATACATGTTAGAATAGCTTGTAGTCTGGCAAGTCTTTAAGGTACTAGTATTTGGCCATCTTGTGTCCCATAAAGTTACCAGGTTTTATGGAATTAAAGGTTGACTAAATTAGTGTGAAAATGGGTGCTGTTTCCATGTATTTTTGCCTTCTAATCACGAATCTGGCAATCGATTATCCAAATTATGTCTCGTTTTGGCGAAAAAGGGGGAAAGTAGAGGTTTTGGAACCGTTCCTTAAAACTCGTGAGCAGATTGGCTAATTGAGGTCACACCTCCAAGTGACGTATGAAGAGTAAGAGGCACAAGATCTCCAGGCTGCAGCATATAACGTTGCACACACAATGCGGTATTTGACCCCTCTGTTCAACGGACAATTTATGAAAAAAGGAAATTAATCAGTATAGTATTCGGAGTGAATAATCATTATCAATATATTTTCTACAAGATCAGCAAACACTTTTGCCCAAATATACAGCTCTTGTTTTGTTTTTTAACTTTTATTTGAACAATGTTCTCATCTATCTGAGCTTGCCGAACGAAAGTTTTGCATTGGTCTTAAACGTGTGCACAGCCGTTTTATGCGTCAGAATGTTATGTTCCCCTCGTACTTAGCGACTGGTGAACGTTTTTGTTTTATTTCACTTTCGGCTTTTTTCCCAGGGCTTTGCTTTACATACTACGGTAGTACTGACTTAGATTTTGGCTGAATTCGAGTAACTGAAATAGAGAGATGCAAAGTGACCGCGTTTCCGAGTTGGGGGACTTTTTTCAGCCAGATACTAACTCTGATTTATCAGATGATTTATCAGATCCCGAAGGCAAAGAAGCTCAAGTGGCAAGGGTAATTCGACCATATTACATGTTTGAACCCCTCGCAGAAGATGCGCCGGGGCCTGGTGAAGGGGCCGTGGGTGAAGTAACTCAAGGGAGCTCCAACGCGTTGGAGCTCCCTGGAGTTACGGGTGAAGTAGACCGAAAATTCTGTGGTGAAGCTGCTGCAGCTGCTGGAAATGATGTCGTTGAAAAAAGATTGGAAGACTTGACTCCAAGTCTGATCGTTGGAATAGCTGAATCTTTTAGCTTGCTTCTCCTTTTCGTCATGCCAAATTCGGAATACAGGCCAGGATCCTCAAAATCATCTTCGGCAAAGTGATCACTGCACATTGTACTCCACTCACTTGGCCGGCCCTTGCCACTCTCCCCGCGTGAGCTTTACCTTTGCGACCCACAATTTCCGTAGATTTTCATCTTTAGGAAAAAGATGTAGGCTTACATAATCTTTAGGGGTCTCGCTACAGCCCGCAACTATACACCGATTCGGCATTTATTGATGAAACTGTGCCCCCAAATGAACATTGTTGTGAGGAATTAAACACGAAAATATGCAATGCAAATGGTCGATGCGGTGAATATCATGCTCGCGCTCGGCACCGTACCAGGCTCGGCCTGCCAGGCCTGCGGGCGTGCACGGTATACAGGTGGGTGGAATATTTTCCTTTAGTTCTCGTACGTCACAGATCAAGTGATCACGATGTCGCTGCGATGGGTTTTTTTTAGGGGCGGGGCTTATGACTGTGTAAATCAGCAAGAAATGTACTTTTCAAATGATTATGAAATTCGACTGAATGCATCAAAAAGTGTGTGATAGATATTTTTTGGCTCCTGATTAATGGGCAATTAATTTTCTATTTTAGTGACCCTTTAAGGACCTACATGTACAGTGCATGGAAAGTGACTTTTAAAAGGTTTTTTTTTTAAACTTCATATTATTAGGTCTGATCCCAGCTCTAGTTGGGTTATCAACATAAGGATCTGATGGACTAAAATCTTAGATGTGGTCGTTGACATACGGGACAAAATAGCTTGGACTTAACCCCCCCCCCCTCAAAAAACAAAAAACAACAAACAACAAACAAACAAACCAAGAAATCTATAGATGCACCATGATTAAATGTTTATTCAACATTCTCCTTTATTGCTTCTCTTGTAGAAGGATTTCTTAAAGGCTAGAATCTATGTACAGTACTATTAGCAGGTAAAAGTAAATATTGGAAACAACCTATATATATGTAGAATGCACTTTCATAATAATAATAATAGCTACATTTATATTGCGCACAAGAGGATGCTAAAGGCACCTACAAAGGAGTATTATTACCCTGGCTTTAGCCCAGCTGCCCTAAGGCGCTGAAAGCATTCAAGGAATAAATTCCTACTGGACACCTATTTACTACACCTGGGTGGAGAGTAGCAAATATAGATTGATGTCTTGCCAAAGGACATTAGTGCCATGGCGGGACTCGAACCACGAACCATGTGATCCACAGTGTTGCACAGTATTGCAAAATTTACTCATGAATCCTGATGTAAGTTTGAATAAATATTATTTACGTCGTATAGCAGTGCCAAAATTGGCAAGAAAAAAATAATGATAGCAGAAAACTGAGTCTTGACTCCCCTAAATTTTATTTCGTGTTTTGTATTAATTATATTTTTTTTCTGTTTAAAAAAAAAAGGAAAGGAAGGGATGGCTCGAATACTGAATTATGAATTACCCAAAATGTGCCAATCCCTTCTCAAGAGTTTGATAAGAATATATATAAGGATATATTGCAAATAATGAAAAATTGGTATTTCATCCAAAATTTGAATAAGTATGAAAACTCATTGCTGAGCATGAAATTTTGTAACTGGCATTCTTTTTTAACCTGTACCTGTATAGTATACATGCAGTAATGTAAACATATTCTGTTCTTACATTGAACATTATACTACATGTATCCCTGGTGCAAGTTGGCCAGTCAGGAGGCATCGTGTAATGGAGCTTAATTTTTGTTAGATCTAATCCGTTGTTCTTAATTATGTCTGCTTACGGCTCTGTACCATGCAAGCAGTCAGTCTTATGTTCTACTCCTATTGCAGTCGACAGCTGTGATTAGAAATATTCATGACTGAGGGGAATTGGAGAGAATTACGTTGGGTGCACGATGCTGCAACCTCACAATTAGGATTTGATACTTGTATTGTAGGAGCGGCTCTTTGCAGCAATTTTGCAGATGTGGAGATGGGGGGGGGGGGGTTACTATCTAGTTACATGTATAATGAGGTCATTTTAATAGATGAGGAGATTGCACTTGTTATTCATTGAACAGGTAACTGAACCTTGACATAAAAAAAAACATTTATATTACAAACATGGAAAATTGTTGATATTTCATATTATATCTAGTATTGCTAGATATATTTTTTCATCATGTAGGCCCTACAGTACATTATGGACATGTGTAGTAGAACCTCGTTATAACAAACTTCTTGGGACCAAGGGAATGAATAAGCCACTTCGGAGATGCAATCTGAGCATGAGCAGATAAAGGTCATCTGTACCAAATTCTAAAACCCACTGACACTAATATTCGATATGTGCTCATGAATGTCATGTAATCATTATTCAATTATGCACTAATGGTGCATTCCATGATATCCAGGTGGAAGTATTCTTTTTAAAGGGGGGAACAAAAGCTATTCATGAGGCACCTCTATCACTCCCAGAGTTATTTTTCTGAAGTGCACATAAAGGGACCCTCCATGTCTAAAATATCTGTGGATATTTGGAGTCATTTGTACCATGCGCTAACCCCGAACTGGCTTATTGATAATGAATCCTTATTATAGCAGGGCTAGAAAACAATAGCATACAAAGAAGTTGGACTGGCAAAATCACCTTGTTATAACGAGAGTTTGTTTTAACAGTGTTCTTTATATGAGATGTTCCGTTGTACTGTACATAAAGATTTGTACTCTATAGATGCATTATTTCAATTTAAATCAGATATTTGTTTTTATTAATTTTCATGATTACAACACTTTGACATGTACATGTAGACTTACATGTATGTCAGAAAAAATATTTTCATGGCATTAAATTTTTTACTCTGCACATTAATTCAATTTAGAACACATTCTTTATCTTTGCTGGTAGTCTAATAATTTCATGTACTAGTATGTATTAGCATTCCTGTTCACATGGACACATATGTACATGTAACTGTACAGACTTAGTCTGCAAGGGCAGACTCTTGACACGTTCAATGAACAAATGTAATCTTGAGTCTTTTGATGACGGGAAAAATTCTCACCAAATGTAATGAAAATGACACTAAATTTCAAGACTACAAATGATTACCTGGCAATTTGGTGCCAAACAATTTTGTAGTACATTAATTAGAGCTGAGTTTAGAGTAAAGAAAGATCATGAGACCGAGCAACATACATGTACATGTAGCTACAACCTTCATGTACTGTGTAAGTGCATAATGTGTAGCCTCCCAGGCTGTGTGCAAAGTTACATGTTAGATAAACTGTTCTTTTTAGTGAAAAAGATTTCCAGCTTTTTCTTTTTATTTTGTTTACCGGTATATTTTGCTTTCCAAACAACCCATAGACTATTATTATGAGCAGTTACCAGCTTGCCTAGCCAGTACCTCCTTGTATATTTACATCTTGTTTAGATACTGTACTTGTATGTCTTCTACGGCTTGATAATTCAGACCTGTGTTCCAAAATATATGTATACATGCACAGTACCTGTGTTGCACATCATGACTGGCAAATCAGTTAGTAGTTGGCTAGCTACATGTAGTTGCCAGTGCATAAGTGTTTTGCATTATTATGTGCTTTATTATGTGTATTATTTTTCCGCTAATCCTCAAGATGGGTTCTTTATAAAAATATGGAGTGTGACCAGTACTACTAGAGACAAAGCATACTCAGTGGCAGTACATCACCACTCAGTGTGATATTGATTCTCCAGCTTTTGTGAGACTTGGCCTTTGTTGGGCCCTAGAACCAGTGTTTTCAGTGGGCAGCAAAGTTAACCTCATCACCTTATAAGCTAATTATGAAGAACAAAGGGCACAAGCTACATTCACATAACAGATTTGACATATTGATTTAGTATAATTCCCATGCAATCTATATTTACACACATGTAGTAACCTGATAAGCGGTGATCATGTCTACAGGTAGGCCTACTCCATTGTACATGTACATGTTCTGTACTCGATGCAGATACAGTGCATGTACATACATGTAAAGGCTTACTTTAAAAAAAATTAGGCTATCGGTAAGCAACTCACGCTGCCCATTCAACTTTGGAATACTGTCCATTCTCATTTAAAGGATTCATCCACAATATCTAAGTTTAAAACCGTCCTGTAAACGTATTTGTTCAAAAAGCATTTTGAATGAGCTACATACATGTACATTGTGCATTTTATAGCATCTGTGATCTGTCTATCCTTTCACTTTCCCTTTCCCTTTTTTGAAGTGCATAGAGATGCAATGGTAGTGATATATGCACTATGAATATACATGTACTATACAAACTATTGTATAGTAATCATTAATATGCACATAATGTGATTGTGGAGCAACATTTTAAATGGTATATATTAATAGGACATTATTCAGCTTTAATATCCATCTGTCCCGTTCATGCCTATGAGAGTACATGTACATGCATATCATTAAAAGATTTGTAAGTTTGTACTCTGGTTGGTAAGAAAAGATGACTTTCATAAAGTCAGAGTAACCCAAACAGTTTTGCAAAGGTTGTGCTTCAATAATATATTTTTTAGGTTTGGTAAGTTCTACTTCTACTAATATTTGTTTAAAAATATTGTACGTCTGTGACAACAATTAAAAAATAAACGCTTGAAGGAAGCTACCCATAACGATAGTTGCAAATCGTCATTGCATTGCCATAATAAGAAAAATCAAACAAAAAGACTACTGCCATTAACTCAGTGTGCAAAGTGGAAAATAACAAAACACTGACAATTTACATGTATGAGGAAGTACAGTGTACCTACATACATGTATATGTACTACATACATGTACAGTTGGGTCCAAAAGTTTACATACACAGGTCTGCCAGTAGAAAAGCAGTTTTCCTCACATTTGCGCAACTTTTCACGGGCAATCCAACCTTTGTAAAATAAAAGCTGATTTGTGTGAAAGGAGAAAATTTAGAGACACATGATGGTGAAAGTTTGAAAGAAATCAGACAAAGAATTAGAATTTTATGAATATTTCAAAAATGAGATCACTACATCTACTTGTATGCGAATCTCAAATTGGCATTTTGGTGAATCGATTGTGACACATTCACGAATAACTCTCCCATTTGTCGTACACCAAAATGTCATTGATTTCCGGTTTTCTCCTGAGCGCATTTTCTGTCGGGGCAGCACTAAAGAAGTATTATAAATAGCATATTGTTACAGGTCCTCCACAAAGAAAAAGATCCTCCTGAGTCAAACATTTTTAAAAACTGACATTTTAGTCATTTTGTGTATTAGAGCAAATGGGAAAGTTGACTGCCGCTACATAACAGTGACGGAATTGATACGGCCAATTTGAAACTCCCATATATGTATAGTGATTATAACTTTAAAAATTCTTGGCAGGAATTGGTGAAGTCGTGAACACTGTTTTTCTGCCAGGTGCATGTAAAGTTTTGAGCCCAACTGTATAATTTTGATATCCCACTGGATGTTGTAATCATCTGATTTGACCATTTTCCTTCTTTTTCTTCCTTTCCAGGGCTGCACCACCACAACCAGGCCCAGCGCCCACCAACAAAAGGTTACAACAGACTCAAGCACAAGTCGATGAGGTAAATCATTTTTGATACATGTACTAGAGGCCAATTTTACGATTCAAATTCCATTGTAACATCGCCATGTTTGGACCAGAGTCAGGCAGCGAAACGTGATGAAAACCAGGTCAAACCTGGGTCCCGTTTCATAAAATTTGTGATCAGTGACAACTGCCACATTTCTTTGACGAATTTGCTCTCAGCCAATCAGATGCAAGGATTTCAGTGGCTTATAACAGCTATTGCAACTTATTGATAACAAGTTTTATGAAACGGGGCCCAGGTTGTGAAAGGTCATATACCTATTCCATGTTTCACCAACTATACATGTAGCATTTCAGTCCAACCTTACCTGTGGGATTAATTTGGCAAGCAGAATAGTCTATGTAACTAGAATTCTGTAATTTCATAATGGTGATGCCTACATATATCGGTATTTATTTGGTAGTCAAAGAACTGCTATAAGGTATACTAAAGTAAATTTAAGCCTCTGTATAATGAAAATTTTCTAGTGTACGCACTGCTACATACATGTACATGTAGACTAAGAGTTACATTAATATACTTCCCTCTCTTGCAAGTCTCACCTTATTTCTTTATAAATAGACATGGATTTTCTATTTGAACGTATCGACAAGAATTTGAGAATCTATCGATGATCCGTGCTTTTTATTAGCAGTATATCCACACATGTACTTCCAGACTGTTCAGACAAACCTTATCAATAGTTAATTAATTTTTTATTAATTTGTGCATCTGTGTAAGTCATTTCTGTTCATTTTCCCCCCATAGTCACAATGATTTTCTAAAAAATTTTACTTTAATACACTCTTATTCTTTTACAGGTGGTGGATATCATGAGAGTAAATGTTGACAAAGTTCTGGAGAGAGATCAGGCACTATCAGTCTTGGATGACCGTGCAGGTGAGACACCAAGCCTCCTGAAATACTGCAATTTTGTCTTGGTATTCTTAAGGACATCTTGTGTCAATTTTCAAAATATTTTGGTCAATTCTTAAAATACAGTGGTTTGTATTCTACTAATTCAGTAAAATGCTGTCTGAGACTTACGTCATATTTAACAAAGTGACACTCAGACCAGTCTCTTTATTAAACTCAAGTTAAGATTGAACTTGTACCCATCATTGAGTTCAAATTTTTCTCATTTTAGACATGTTTGAATTAGAATATGGGCCTTTGTGTTTCCAAGGGCTCTTTTTACATTTCAAAGTATTTGAACGCTTATTATTGGACTCTCAAAGCACCTCTGAAATATCTATTTCACATTAGCCTTTCTGGATAATCTATTTCAATCTCAGAAATGTAGAATATTCATTTATACTTAAATTTTTGAACTTGTAATGTATCTGATTTGTGTACAATTGAAAGTAATAACTGATTTTGCATGATTAATGTTTAATTTTTATATGATGTTCATGTGTTGTCCAGATGCCCTCCAGCAAGGAGCATCACAGTTTGAGACGAATGCTGGCAAACTCAAGCGGAAGTACTGGTGGAAAAACTGCAAGATGATGATCATCCTAGCAATTATCATCATTGTTATTTTAATAATCATTATCGGTGAGTACTGCATTTGGGATGGAAAAGGAACCATATTCCCCCCAAAAATGTCAGAATTCTGAGTTCCTTACTTTTGTTCTTATGCAGTGTAAACATAAATTATCTTATTTATTCAGCAGACCTCTTTTTTTTGAGGGGGGGGGGGGGGGGAAACCATGAGATTTCCTTTGTGAGGATTCATATATTGTCTGTCTTTTATACTTTTCTTCTTTTAAAGAGCTCTCTTATATTGTATGTTTCTAGAGCTATTTTCAGCTTTGCACACACACCCTGTGCTGTGTGCTCCCTTCACTTTGTTTATTTTTATTATTTTCTCTTTTTTTTCCTTTTTTTTTCTTATTTTTTTTGGTCAATTCTTTAATAAATTGTACCATGATTATTGAGAGCTATATACATGTAAAAATCCAATATTATTATTTGACTAATTTTGACCTGCTTCCAAATAACATTTCAAAAAAATTTGCACAGTGAATTAACCTAAACATAAACATTTTTTGTTATCGTTATTTTTAATTTTTTTTTGTCACTTATAACTATTTGCATTTCGAGAAGTGTCATTGCTCTGTCAATCCAAATTAACCAATTTTGACTACCGGTATTTACTTGAACTTTATTACATGCACCAGGAAAATAACAATTACCATATTTGCCATTACTGTTCAAACTTCATTGCCTGATAATACTTGTCTTTTATTCATTAAATTTCTCATCTTTTCATCATTTCATCATTTTTGGTCATCATTAATCCTTTTAACCACATTTAACTTTATCCACCTTTTTTTCTGGGGACATTTTATTTTCTAATGCATTTGCAGTGTGGGCTACACAAGCTTAGAAGGTTGGTAAGGGATGTCGTTATGCAAAGTGAAGCATGTGTGTATGTGAATGTCATGAAAAGATTGTCTTGTTCTAGCTTTTCAGACCATACATGTAGGGTGTTTGCAACAACATTTCCATGATACATGATCGTAGAGTCGGGGGCGGATCCAGGATTTAGTATAAGGGGGGGGGGGGGGCACACAAATGCAAGTTTGTCAACTTTTGGCAAAGGTAGACCCGTATTTTTTGGGTCTTGCCAGCTTCTCGAAAAGTCGCTTAGTGGGGGGGGGAAGGGGGGGCAAAAAAAAGAAACATTGCCAGACCTCCAAAATTTGCTCAGTGGGGGGTTATGAAGTTCCAGTTTCCCTCCATAATTCTCTGAAAAGCAAAAAAAAAGGTATTCGTTCCAAAAGGGGGGGGGGGGGGCCACAATCAACAAAAGCGCGAATCCTCTTTGGTCAAAATGCATACTTTTGTCCCAAAAGGGGGGGGGGGGCACGGGTTGGAAGTGCCCCCCCTCCTGGATCCGCCAATGCGTAGAGTTATAGAAAAATAAAAAGTTTTATGCTCTTTAGATCTGATGAATAATTGTTCAAAATTTGGGGGGTCATTTTGTATACAGTTCCTTGTAGGGTTTTGTAATTTGAAAATCAGAAGGGGTTTTATAGATCTGTAGAAGCTTTTGATAAATATGTCAATAACAAAGTCAGATTGATTAAAAAAGCGACAAGTTTTAAGGCTGCACATGTTCGTTTCCCCAATAGATATGAAAATGAGAAAGGATGTAAATGCATATTGTCTGTATCAGTGCACATGATTTAGGATGGAATTAGAGCTTGAGTTGTGAAGTTTTAGTATTTGTGGCATGTTGTTTGATGGTCCTGTAATATCCGTCTACATTGACTTGCAGTAGACCAGACCAGTTCACAAATGTTTCAAATATTATGCATTGCTCTACAACAGTGCTTACAAGTGAAGACCCAGTAGCTTGCCAGAAGTTTTACGATATCACAACACCTCACGTATGCAAACTGCATTCTGACGGTAGATATACTGTACCTCTTTACATGGGAATGCGATAGGTATCACAGGCTCCTTGTGGGAAAGTGGCAGCTATGAATTTGAATGCATTTGTGAACCAGTCTATGGTCTCTGTATTAAGCCCCATTCCTTGATTGTGAACAGTTTTGACATTTTATGACCCAGAAAAATTCTTTCAGTTGATTTTTTTATTTTATTTGTGATCCAAACAATTTCAGATTTGTTTCCAAAAAAAAAAACAATTTTTAGCATTTTGCATGATTTGCATAAATCTAAATGGCCACATGTATGGGCCTATACGTGCTGTACCCAATGCTAACTGTGCTGTTAATCTTGTGTAATGATTAACAATATTACCTAACTTCACTGTATCACAGGTTGCATTGCACAAGATGAACAACACATTGGATTTTAATATGCTAATTGCTCATGGTTGCCCCATGGGTATCAAAGCTGAAATTGTTTTGTGATCTCTTACGATTACAAATAAAAAAGCAACTTAAAAATAAAAAATTATCTGGGTTCGCTGTTGGCTGTGTATGAGCGTCATATGGACTATTAAAGTTCATGGAAAGTAGTACCGGTACCAAAAATTAGGTCAGAGTACGCATCTTTTGAGAAAGTTGACAGCTACATGTACATGCACCTGTCTTATTTAGTCAGTATTACATTTACTTCCATTGCAACTTTTATAAGGAGGAAAATGTACTGATCCGCTATGAAGATGCTTTTATGGTTGTATTGCATGTACATGTACGCATATAAAAAATACAATTTATCGTTATGATCATATCAAATATTTCTGCTGGTCCTTTGCCATCAGCTGTTTGATATTACATGTCTAAATGGATGTACTGGCACTTAAACCTTACTACACATGTACTGTACCAGTAATGTATTTTTTCTGAAGGCTACATGTCATGGTATTCATAATTATACCACTTTTATGTAGTGGCTATATTTATGTATTTATTTATTCACTTATGCTACCATGTACTGTCAACAAGGATGTCTTCTATTGAAATTAAATACTTTTCCAGGATGTGAAGAATACAAGTTCTGTAGCTGTTGTTCAGAGACTGAAATGTAGCTTGGTAGTAATATTTTATTTACCTTAAGTTGTTAACACTTTCACCAGTGTTGTAGCTAGAGCATTTTTAGTGGTGGTTGCAACCTCACTGACTTTGACCTGCGTGTGGAGCATAGGTGTGGAGTGAGCGCAGCGAACTCAGCTTCACGACTATCGACCAGGGGTTCCGGGCAACGCCGCAGCGGGGGTACAGGCATGACAGGGGGCAGCGCCCCCTAAGCTTTTGCCTTATACAACATTTAAGGCCCACAATCCCAATTTCTAGATACCCAAATGACTTAAAAGAGTCACACATGAATGGCTGTAACTGAAACAAATTCATACTGCATTAGTTAGTAGATATCATTATAACACTGTCTACAGTACAATGTCATTATACTGAAAAAAATGTGTGAAATGGATAATGAATTAAATGCAATAAAAAAAAAAAAATATAGCTGTGTTGTTTCATTCATTCAGCTGTACTACTTAGTACTTACTCACCTAAGTCAGCTTCACTTTCACTTTGTAACGCCTTTCCTTTTTTGTGCCCACAACTTGAGTCTTGACCAAACCACGTAATACTAGTTAGTGGTCATATTGACCACTGCGCGGGACTAATGCAAAAATACTACGAATTTTCTATCGCATGTAACTAAAGGTATGGGGGAGGAAAAAGATATTTAAAATACTTCCTATCAAATTCAGCTCTTAAAAATCTCACTCCTACCTCAAATTGCCGTTAGGAAGAACTTCTGATATTTCCAGCAAAATCCAAAGTCAAAATCATGTCCAAAACCGAAGAAATTCCTGCAGATTTTTTTTGACGATCGCATGTTGTTTTTATTCCGCCGATGTTTTAGACTAAAATCGGCCAATAAAATTTTGTCCACAAAGGAACTCGGTATCGCGTGCAGTACCGTCGATCTCTACGATCGCGCATGCAGAAAATTGGGACTTTTACGCGTGTGCGAAAAGGACCGAATTTTTAATGACCAAATTTTGGAGGGGAGATGTCTGCGCTCGCGGCGATCAGGAAATGTACACAATGACCTCCAATACCCCGTTTCGCCATAATTGACGGTAAATTACGGATTTCATTTTTGAAATTACCTTTTCCAACATCGGTAAGTTGAATTTATTGTATTCATGTATATGTTGGTGTCGGTTTTTGTAAATTAAATGCCGATTTTGAGTGAATGTTAGTGACTTTTGTGCAGTGGTATTTGAAAGTGTTGAGGTGTATGACTGCCTAGATTCTACACACGAAGTATAGTAATGACGCTTTGAGTGAATTTGACTGCCTTCGCAATAGGAAATCATCTTATTGCGAACCAACCCCACACGATATGTCCCCGGCCCCTTGGTCGCGGACGCCGCCGGAGATGCGGCCGGAGGCGTATAAATAGCTAGCTAGCTAGCTATACGTTCGGATTACAATCAATTTATATTTGAATTTTCACGTTAGTTTCAGGTTATACGAGTGTATTATACTTACAAGTCAAGTCAAAAATAATATTTATGGTCAATATCAAAGCACAACAAGGTCATTTCTGCGCATTATATGTGTGTTTTGGGGCAATTAATACACATCAAGTTTGGGGAAATAGTGGTGGGCGGGAGACTGATTTTCAGCCCGAGTGCCGGCGGAAAACGTGAGTGGTGGGCGGGCCCGCCCACCGCCGCCCACCGTAGCTACATCCCTGACTTTCACTGCCGATGTCACGTATATGTGACAGATAGACTTGTCATTTTCATTCACCAATTGCTTGACCACAGGAAAGGTATATGGTGGTCAATGTATATCTAAATTTTGAGCATAAATCAAGCATTCTAAATATATGATTATAAATATATTCTACCATAGAAACTTTCAGAGGATATTGCAGATTTTTAAAAAGATATTAGCTTATTTCAACATCAAACAATAGTAAACAAATGAGAAACCAAACAGTCATGGACACAAAAAGAAACTCAAATATAATTTTCAATAATTCTTATGCATAAAATAGGGTAAAGTAATAACATTTGGTATCATAAGAAATGGTAATATATTTTCTACAAGTTTTGTACACAACGTTTTGTGAAATAATAGATGGGTAATGAAGTGCAGACATTTGAAATGTACAGTAATCATTGATCACATTTTGGTAAAATTTTGAAGAGAGCTTAACCCCTTCGCACAGTAAGAGTTAAATTATTTAGGAATGCTAAAAAGCAAAAAAAAAACATTAATTGAATTACTGCTGGAATAAAGTACATTTTAAGCCTTTCGAGACAATTTACCACATTTTGTGGTTTGGCTCAATAACTTTTGATTCAGAGCTCTAAAAAATATACCAGATGCATGAGTAGAAAGAGCAAAAATTTCTACACTCACACTGTTCATATTTGGTGCATGACCATATTGCGTGTGATGCCAGGAATTTTAAAAACAAGAATAAGCTTTAAAATCCTTAAATTGGCAACACATTGAGATGTTCAAAATCATTGTTTTTCATCAAAATTCAGTTTTTTGCAACTTTTTGACAATATTAACAACTATCAGTATTTATATTTTTTCAAAGACATTTCACCTTATAAGAACCATGTAGCACTAAAAGAAAAATATTATTGTTGCCAATTTGAAGAACAAAATGTTATCAATTTTGCCTTGAATATTAAATTCCTGAAAGGGTTAAGGGATCTTTTGAAGGTGGCAGGACAAGTTATTTCTCTGATTCAAATTGGGATGTTTCAATACAGCCCAACTAAATTAGGAAACAAGCCTTGAATAGACTGCTTCGGTAAAGTATGCAAATTTTATACATACCTTTCAAACAAAGGTTGTTCTTGACAACCTGAAAGCTTGCCGGACATAGCAACAAATAATGTATGCAAACTTGATTCCAAGCATTGAGGCTCATTTATAAACAGCAGGTTCATGGAATAGCTCGTCACTAGGTGCTCGACTATATGTGCATAAATTTGCATAAATTTGTATACATTACAGAAGCGGTCTATTGACAAGATAATGATAAATGAATCAACCCAAAGTACCCAAAATTTGGGATGCGTACTGTGTGTGATACATGTATGTTAAGTAGAAATTTTGAAATAGTACATGTATTTCAATCACAAGAATTGTCATGTGCTGTATGTATGTTTATTCCTGTGACTTTGAGCAGAAAGATCACAAATCTCTGGGATTTTATGTTAAGGTTATTTTGGGATTGGAGGAAATCTGTTAAATCAAATTTCCGCGACGTGGAATGGCAAATGTTACCTATACAGGAAATACTCAATTAAGGTCCAAGAATTTTTACTACTTTTATTTCTCTCTCTCACTCTCTCTCTCCTTGTCAATTTAATTCAGATCATAGGTGTGTCACATGTACATGTCATTTTAACCCTCTCGTTACCACAAGACTAAAATACTATTCACTTTGTACATAGTGTTGTTGATTTTGGTCCTGATAGGGTTAATACCTTAAAGGTCCTTTTTGTTTGACATTGGAATGATATCTATAGAGCAAAATCAGGCCAAACTGTAGTATCCAAGAAGAAAAGAAAGCAAACACTGTTGAAAAGTTTGTAGAATATTAAAATGACAAATTTACACTCTAGGGTAGAAGAGGGGGTCTTTAAAACCCTGAATGATAGTTACCTTGCATGTCTGTTCAAAACCTTATAAAAAAACTGTATGTACAGTTTTGAATAGATTAATGCAGAATTCAGCCGACTTCCGAACATATGAGTAATATACTACAGTGTACATGCATTTAAATGTAGAAATGATTTATTATTTATTTTTCATTTTTGGTTGTACATGTGAAAGCTGAGATTGAAAGTGTTCTGCATTTTGTTCATGTAGTCATGTGAATATGTGCATATTGATTAATATTCTCTTCTACTAACAATTCTCTTGTACGAACATTCTAGTCACAGCTGTTTGAAATTTTGCATTGTAACATCCATGTGAATAATGTATTTGCCTGATATGCATACAAGTATGGTTACTGCATGCCTGTTAGAAAGGATAATATGCATGATGAAGTTGATAGTTAAAATGATGGATGATTATGCCTGACCAACTCTTATAATATGTGTGGAGCTCGCTTTTTTATACTCTATTAACTTATTACATTTTAAAACTAAACATAACTGTGACTGCACATGTCGCAAAATGTAGAAATTTAAACCTTATTCTCCTATCTGTTACTACATGTAGCTTCATGTTTAATTTTTATGTTTGCTTTCCCTCCTAGTTACATTTTTGTAGTTTGAATTTAATTGCTGAAAAATGTTGTCTTTTTCTATGTTGTCTGTCTTCTGCCCCTGTTCTAGTGATTTTGCCTTTCAACTGAAAATTCCTCAGTTACCATTGTGACCAACACATGGAATGTAAATGAAGAACTAGCTCGGGGGGTGTTTCATAAAGCAGTTCGTAAAGTTATGAACGACTTGAATATGAAGTGCCAGATAGGATGCCCAAAGTTTTTCCTGATGTTTTAACGAAGTGTGACTGTATTTCCAATAACCTCAATTAAAAAATGTACTTTGCATTAAAAATGTTAAGAATGTTAATCTACATTAACTTTAGTTGATGCAGTTCAAAATGATTGAGCATCCCATTTGGCTTGTCATATATAAGTCATTCGTAAAATTGTGCGTAACTTCACGAACAGCTTTATGAAACACCCCCCTGGCCTCCCTACTCCCCATACCATACGCCTTTACATCCCACCCCTACCCCACCCCCCCCCCCCCCATCCCCATCCTGACCTCCCCATCCTGACCTCTGACCCTGACCCTGACCCCACTGAAATTCAAAGAACCATGCTTGTAAGCTTTATCTTTTTTTTCTCTCCCTCTTTGGTTTTTCTTTCATTTTTACAGTCTCTATCGTGCAAAGCCAAAAAAAATAAGTAAAGCTCACACACAGGGAACGAGCACCAAGGGAAAAAAAAAATCAGCACAGAATCTCATTAAGTCATCTTCCCCCGCCAACTCAGACTCATCGCCACAGGGTCAAAGGTCGCCCCTGGTAATTTGTCATAGGTGAAAGGTCATCAGCTGCACACTGAACCTTGAGAGGCAAATACCGATAGATCCCTGTGATTGGTCACCTCTGCATTTCTGTAAACTATCATGGGGAAATCTATTTTCAAAAAAGGTAACCGGTGTATTTAAGAAGAGTGTTAGAAATCCAACAAATGGTTAGGGATGAAATAATATATATCTCTCATTTTAGTTTTTACTAATTTCCTTTTGGATCAGTTTCATGGCCCGCAGCACAAAAATTTCAGAATATATCAGGCCAACCATGACGAATATGGTTTTAATGTCATTATTATCGTTGTTATTATATCATTCATATAATTATTGTAAGTGATTACTATTCATTATCATTGATAATATTATTGTTGAGAACAGTACATACCCATTTAGAAAAGGGCTCAGAAAATAGAGAAAGCGGTATTCATGCAAGGAGTTCAGTGAATCAACTACATTGAACTGTATAGATGTACATCGTCCTGACTTTTAGCGTTTGAATCCATGGGCTACAGCCCATAAGACTGACATGTGGGTGTCATGGGCCTTCTGACAGTTACTCCTAAGGTTCATGAGAAGTGACATTGTCCGTCTCATGGGCTGCTAGTCTTGTGGGCTGTTGGTGTTGTGGGCCAGACCAGGTGTGCCCAAAGCAAGCAACGCAGGAAGTGCACTAACCGCTGGTCGCACTTTTATTAACGTTATGAACCTGCTTAAACTGAACCTGTGTAAATTGTTAATTCAGAGTTGAAGTTGCATTGAGAAGGAACAGAAGCAGTAAATCAGAATTATCCTTTTTGGCTGCTATTAGTTACTCTAGTGTTGGTCATATTTCTAGAGCATTGTATGATCTGTATGAAGAGAAACTAGTACTAAGAGAAGCACTGCAATTGTGCATGCACGTTATTAGTTGGCAACATTGAAGCATACATAGACATGTATTCAGATGAAATTGTACCCCGCGTTTTTGGATAAACAACTCGTGTTTCGTGCATAATTCGTAGTTGACAGGGCTGAATCTTTTAATAGAGCAGATATGAAAACGATCTGCTGCGTTCTTATACATCGTGTCTATTTTTGAGAGGTATACTCTTGAGTCAGATCACAAAAAGTGGATGACGGTCAACTTTTACAAAACTTTTAAAATTGTCTTCAAGCAGACAATGAAATGAGATATTCAGCTTATATATCACTTTATTTTATGTTGCCCTCTTTACATTTAATTATTCTAATTTCTTTACTTTCTGAGCCCTTTTTTAATACATTTGTTGTAATTCGTAGGTTGTAGCGCATATATTTGTAATAAATAAATCAATAAAAAGACAATGAAACAAATATGTGGTTATTGTATGACAGCGAAAAAAGAGAAATTTTAGCTATGTTATTCTGTGTATAGCAGTTATGACTTGTTATTTAGAAAATACATGTACATGTTATTTAAATAAGAGAAGAGAAATTTAAGCATGTATGTGAATTGTATGTATATATATTCTCCTTTAAATCTGCAATCCAAATAACTATATGTAAAGTGTTTTTTGTTTAGTATAATCATTGTTAGATTTGTATCTTCAACAAAAAAATATATTGTATGATTGTTGTTAACCAAGATCAACACCACACCCTATTATTATCTATATTGGTAAAAAAAAATGTTTTAATAATTTTTATTGCATAACGAGTATGTGTTGCCATATGTAGTAAGTATGCAAATTGTTTAGCATCATGTAGATAACATTTATGATTTGACTCTTTCAAGAATTTGTTTTTTCAGAGAATTAAGCTTCACATAAGTAATGTTAATTTTTGACATTCATCATTCAGAATATTTTCTCTCCATTTTTGTAAGAAATGGTATATTAATATACAGACTTTAAAATATTAGTACATGTTTTTGTATACAGGCTTTTCTTCCCTATAGAATGCAAAAGTGCAATAAATGCATAATTGATTAGAAATAAATTAATGAAAACGGTCCCAAGGATTTATCTATGAATATGAAGAAGAAAAAAAAACCCTCAGATGAAGCGCACATATTTTTTATTTTGACAAATTGCAAAACTAAATTGGGGATGTTCACAACATTTTTTTTTTAAAACTTATGTGTCAAGCTACACATGGTATTTTCATTTAACGTTCAAATATTTTCTCTCTTTATTTGTAATACATGGTTAATTTATTGAAAAAATAATCAAAATGCCGTCTTTTTAATTTCCTGATATACAAAAGTGCAATAAATGCATACCAGATCTCTTTCACATAACTCACCCAAAAGTGTGATGATGGGATACCTCTATTGGAATCCCAGGGTCGTACAGAGTATTGAAAAACACACACAAAAATTAATGATAAAGATAAGAACACTTTAAACAGACTTGACCCTTTTTTAAACCTGAACTGCTTTTCTAAGAGTATGACATTTGAAGTATTCTGAATGTACTTGAAACAATCCCTTGATACAGTACATGCTTGCCCAATTCAACTAGCATCTCTTCAAGTTCATGCATGTTTGACAATACCTTGCCTTTGCTCCAGAAATAAAGCATCCGTTGAGAGCCAGAAGGGTGTTATCTCTGTGTTTAATGATGTGCGCTAATGCCCTTCTGGCTGTCACAAGACAAAAGCTTTCCCCTTGAAACTTGGAGCATTATGCACATGCTGATACAGAACACCACATTAGAGGTAGAAGGGGGGTTATGAACTTCCAAGGGCTTTTTGATTTATTTATAAGGGAAGCGCAAAAGTTTAGTGAAGGGAATATTTGTAGAACGTCCACAAGAGTTCCTATGATTCACATTTAATCATCTCCCAACTTTGAAGTTACAATGTAATATCTACTATTTTAGCACTTCTATTTTACTTGTATATTATTCCAACTTTCAAAATGTTATTGCTATTTGGATGATTTTCGATTTTGCTGAAATGGCTGTCCCAAAGAATAGCAAATATATGGCATTCTTGTCATCTTTAATTCTATTTTTTTCTAATGCAGATTAAAATGAGAAACCAAGGGTTGTGCACCAATGTAGCACATGTACTTTAAAGTAGAATGTAAGTTGTATTCACCACTGAAGATACAGGCAGTGTCATTTTGGAGGTATATGTATCATCTGTGTAAATACATGTATACTCCTCAAGAGACGAAAACTTAATCACCTCTTTAAAAAATAGCATGCAAAAAATCAGACAACATGAGGTTGGACTGAAATTGTGTTAAAGAATGATTATCAGTTGTGTTCAAGTGAGTACTTCTTTTCCTAAAATATTGCATCATGTGGAAATTTTAAAAAGTTAAGTTTACATTCCATTTATTGATTTTGCAAGTTGAAATATGTTCTTGAAATAGTGCCCCTGTAAGAACCATGGAAGTATAACAGTGCATCTGCAAAACAACACTAGTCCCAGACTACCAATTACATGTATGTTCAAACTAACTGAAAATCCAACACTTATCCTCATGTACTGTACATGTAAATGTACCTGCGCAAGTTTAGAAGGTAAAATATCACTTAATATCTTTAAATACTATCTTACTCAAACCATTTGTAATTGAACTATGTGGAGTGATGCAAAGAGTACTTTGTTTGCCAAGTTTTGTACAAAATACAACCCTTTGTCCATTTTCTACAAGAATTTCAAACCGATGTGAGATCCACTTGGTCTTCGATGAAACACCAATGTAGCGATTGGGCAGTTGTTGCCCGGATCAATGGGACACCGGATTTAAAATTTCTGGTAGGAAGAGGGTCGAATTAACATTCCATCAAGAAGTCTATTTCTTTGCGTGGCAGAAGATTAGCAGTCAGTGTTCAACTTTCCGCTCTTGTATAATAAATATGTATACATATTATATATTGAAGATAATGAGAAATACTAGTAGCTATAACTAGAGATTTGAATCGGTGGAAATTGTGTCAACTTCTGTTTTGGTTTGATTTTATTTTTTCCTATGTTACATTATGTTACCTGGACACTAGAAATTGATTTGATATTCAAAAGAGGTTTTGTTGTTGTTTCTTTCAGAGTGTCTCCTATTGGGTTTTATTTTATAGATAGAGCAGGCATGGTCTCGCTAATTGTACATGTTCGGCAGTGAAATAATATTCAAGGTAGCTCACTAAGAAATCGGGAAGGATGGGAAATGTGGATGTTGATGTATTTAGGTGGCACATAGGGCCTATGAGGAGTTATGCATCATCACTATACTGATTGGCCTACTGCAAAAGAACCATTGTACATCCCCCATCTTCAAAAATTGAACAGATAATTTTGTCTGTTGAGAGCCATAAGGACATTAACTCTATGTAAAGTCATATGATTTACAATGTAATGTCCTTTTGGCCTTCACCAGGTGATATTTTCTTGAGGCCTATAAAAGAATATAGAGTTCAAAGGGGCTCAAGCACCCCCACTTTTTTTTCTCAAACCATCTGACATCCATGTGTGGAGCCATGATATTTTGGCACTTCACTCAACGTCATCACCCCCATTTGTAAAAAATTATTCAACAATGCATAGTCTGGAGGGTGAAAGGATTTTTGACAAAAATACCAACTTTAAGTATTAACCTGAAAGGAGGGGAAAATTAACAAAAAGGTATGTACTTGTATTTCAGCAAAAAGCTAAGAACTTTGAAATTCTGTTCTTGAATTCAGGAACTCATGCTCTTTTTAAGAGATCAGAATGATATTGGTACTGAAGGAGTATGTTACATCTTATTATTAAGGCACTTTTCAATACAAGGGGAAAAGGGAAACTAGTGATCTCAGTTTTACTGAATTAGAAAGTGGTTCTGATTTTACGTCTCTTGGGTAATGTTAAAACTGCCATGAATGTGCTTTTTTCACCAAATACAAACAATAATATTGGGATTTTAAACAAACACTGAACCTAAGTGCATGTTGAAAGTTGTTCCTGGTATTCAATTTAGTATTAATGTTGTATCTTTATATCTCAGTGTAAGAAAAGTAAGAATAAGCAATGAACTAAAAACAAATTACATTCATGTTTAGCTTCCACATTTGCAGTGAAAAACTATTTGTTCTAGAAAAGTCACCATTCGTATGAGTAAAGAAAATATTAAATGTATATTGTATTTGTGTTACATGTTAATAAACATGATTGTGATGAAAAATAAAATTCAAAGTGTATTTGTCATATATATATTTGATCACGATAAAGAAAAGATATTTATTGATTCTATCGTCCCCCTCTCGGAGTATGAGAGTACGATAGATGTTCCCTTGCTGGTTATAGTAGCAATACATTTAGCTTATCAGCAAGCAGAAAATTGACTCTGAGTTTCTGTTAGTGACAGATTAGAAGTTCTCACTTGAGCTCTCACTTCATTCATTTACATGAATGATTACAGCACATTTCTTCTTGTGTGCTGGTTCAAAACATGCTATCTGTACT
>CM046865.1:17521894-17617830 GCA_025617745.1 Heliocidaris erythrogramma | reverse complement strand
AGGAGATGATGATGATGTATGTTGGTTATCAATATCATCTATTTTCACCTTCACTTTGTTCAATTCTTTTCACTCAGGACTTCCACATCAAGATGCTTTTGACAAAGTGGGTGAAGTTCTCCGGGAGCGTTACCCTGCTCACATCCTACCCAAGGAGAGGGAGGAATGGATCTTTGTGAATGCTGGAGGATGGATGGGCTCAATGTGTCTGGTGCATGCTTCACTCACAGAGTATATTCTTTTCTTGGCACTGCTGTGGATACGGTTGGACATTCTGGTGAGGGAAAGGAAGAAAAAAATAAAAGCAAGATAATTATTGCTTTTGTTTACTACCTCAATACAATAGAAACAGCAGATCATGTTGTTGTGATACATACATCCAGAGCTTCTAGCTGTGGAATTCTTTTTATCAGATTGAAATGTGAAATGCACTCTTCTACAAATTGACATGATAAAGTTGGAATGTCTGCATGCATCAGTCAACTACCTTGAACTTCTAAAAATGGATAATGGACCTTTCAGGCAAAAAGATAATTGTTTACTGTGCCAGATGTATGGAATTACATTTTATTTACACATTTCTCAACATATTGTTTTTATTTTCTTTCCTTTTTCTTTGTGCCTCGATTTCACCTCTCACAAGGGAAACACTTTTTACATACTGTACATGTCAATTGAAGTGAAAGATAATAATAGTCTGATAGATTAACTTTCAGGGGGTTTGATATTCCATTAAAGGATAAAAGAGGAACATAACTGTTTTATGGTTAATAGCAGATGGAGTATAAAATGCTAAGAATCATTCTTTTCTGTCGCTTTCATTTTTTGCTCTTTATGCAAAGGTCGATATTGGGCCAATGTTTCAGACACAATAATGACCGGATCATTCCGTCAATGGAAGGAAGGAACCACCGAAAGCGAGATGTATGGACCAGGTAAATATATTTTTGTTTGAAGCTCATCAGGTTATCTTTCCTTTGCCTGTCTTTATCTTGCTCTGGTTCCCGTTTTATCACAAGGATTCCTCTAAAGATGAAGTTGAGTTCTGGGGAGCGTTTCATCAAGCGTTTTGTCAGTGATTTTTACCGACAACTGTTATAAGCTACTGAAATCCTTGCATCTGATTGGCTGAAAGCAAATTTGTCAGTAAAAATCACTGACAAAACGCTTGATGAAACGCTCCCCTGGTCATGCAATTACATTGTGAAAGAAACTGTCTGGAAGCAATTGGGAAAGATGATCATGTCTTTATAAGTATTGTTGTATATTGTGAGGTTTTGGATCATCAAAATGATAAGAAATCAACCCAACCTTGCTCAAGAGCTCATACACCCCACACAGAAATGAGTACACAGATGGGGCATGACTGTTTGGCCCAAACACTTCAGCTATTTTTGGTCATGGTCATGTGTCATGAGTTGGTCCCCTTTTGCAGGGGCGGATCCAGGATTTATATAATAGGGGGGGGGGGCACCCAAATGCAGGTTTGTCAACTTTTGGAAAAGGTAGACCCATATTTTTTGGTCTTGCCAGCTGGTCAAAATGAATACTTTTCTTTCAGGAGGGGGCACAGGCCGAAGTGCCCCCCCCCCCCCCCCCCCCCCGGATCTGCCAATGATGCATTTCTAACTTAAAAGCCTATATCATCCTAAAGGCCAAGTCCACCTCAATATCAAGTTGATTTGAATAAACAGAGTAAAATTATAAGCATAACAGTAAAAATTTCACTGAAATCGGATGTAAAATAAGAAAGTTATGGCATTTTGAAGTTTTGCATTATTTCATGAAACAGTGATATGCATAGCATGGGCGGTATGTAAATGAGTGAACCGATGATGTCACACACTCACTTTTCCTTATGTATTTCATTATATGAAATTTCAAATATTTCAATTTTTATAGATGTGATAATAAAGAATCCCTTCCTTGTATGAAAATATATTACAATAATGATGATTTTACATGTTCCATATGGAGTCAAACCATGTTTTACATTATTGTAGCAAAAAAATGAAATATATATATACAATACAGAACAATCTTTTTGTAAATAATGCTTATAACTAGTTTTTTTCAAGGTTTATTTGCTGGTTTTTTTTTCTTTACCCTTCTTTTGTTGCTTGTTTGTACATGTATTTGTTCCTTATGTAACAAGATTGTGATGTAATATTGTAGTTTCTTGCACCCATGGAGTTTGTTATATATGTATAAAGGTTCCACTTTTACTTCGTAATAATCCTATTATCATGATTATGGTTGTATTCATTGTCATTAACTGTCATCATCATCATCATTATTGATTAATATTGTTATTGTTCTTGCTGTCATTGAAACCTAGGAGTCACCCTCCTTCATGCCTGGGGTGAAGCCACTTCCGTCCAATGGACAGCAGGCACCTGGATGGTGGAATACGGGCGTGGTTTTATACCCTCCACCCTCCCCTTTGCTATCTCCGACACCATCTTCAGTACTCAAGACTTCTACACCCTCTACCGAGTCGTCAGGATCTACGGGGAAGCACTGTTCCAGGAACTTCTGTTTGCTCTTGGATGATGTTAATTCCAGATAGTTAACAGAGTCATCTATACCAGGGCCCCATAATACATTGTAATATGCAACTACAGTGGAACTTAGTTACAACAAACTCCTTGGGACCAAGGAAATTTCATTGGTACATTGAAGCCACGTTGTATCAGGACTAAAAAAAACAATGAAATACAAAGGAGTGGGACCTGGAAAATTACCTTCTAAAACAGTGTTCTTTATAACGAGGTTTCACTGTAATTCAAAATATCAATATCATGTCGTTCGTTGAAAGCCAGAAGGACGTTAACTCTGTGTTTAAGTATATGAGTCAATGCCCTTCTGGCTCTCAACAGATATGGTTGTTTGATTCATCGTATGATCAATTGCTAGGCTTTGTGTTGTGGGGCCTCTGGTCTTGTATTCTAGGAAAGATTCATACATGATATTGGGTTTATAAAACTCATGGGATGTTGCAAGAAAGTTGCAATCAATTGCAAATATGATACATGTACATGTATTTTAAATGGAACTAAGTTGCAATCAATTGCAAGACTTGCGACTGATTTGGGGGATTTGCAATTGATTGCAACTTTCTTGCAACACTCCCTCAGTCTAATTCAAGTTCAACTGTGCTGTCTTGACTGAGGTTTATATCTTCATGGTTTGTTGTACTTGACGTGGAGCTTAGAACCCAGCATCATGTGTTTAACCTCTTTGCAGAATACAGGCCATCAAGTTTAGCAATCTTGGTTTCAGTGACGTATTAACAGCAGTGGCAGATCAGGGGAGGAAATGTGGCCAGGCTACTCCTCCTGGCAAACTTCATCCACTTCATCACTTTTTTGTGTGCTTGCCATTATCCAGTCCATATTGCCATCTCCTGAAGTCACGTTGGCCAAACTCTGTGTATAGATGGCTCTATAAAAGTAGTAACTTTATAGGTAGGAACATATAATTCTGCTCTTCTTCTGCAAAAGTCAGCAAGTTATAATTTTGAAAATGATATTAAATTTTGGTGAAGTGTTTCAGAGAAGAAGAACAGAACAGCATTTTATTTCTTATAATGTCTCCACCATT
This sequence comes from Heliocidaris erythrogramma, assembly GCA_025617745.1. NCBI lineage: Eukaryota > Metazoa > Echinodermata > Echinoidea > Camarodonta > Echinometridae > Heliocidaris > Heliocidaris erythrogramma. Next base: position 17,614,227 of record CM046865.1, on the reverse strand, counting down.
AGTGGACATATTTGATATATAGCATCTGGCTTGCTTACCTTTGCAAAATAAGGTAGAATTGAGGAGATAGAATTGGAAAATATATACAGAGTAGATTTTTTTTTAATGAGCCATGTTGAATCTCTATTATGCAAACAATGCCTTACAACAAACATGTCACCAAAATAACCAAGAAACCTCCAGTTGCATGCCATGCATGGTCAATACCAATCATTTCCCATCCCCTTTTTTTCTCCAAACAATGATTAGATGTTTTACAATGTTTAGTATGATGGTATTATTGATACGGAAAGGAATGATTAACAATTTTGTTTACACTTGTAAGTTCTTTATTGATCATTCCTTTTTCCTACATTAATATTTTGAAAGTGTACTATATTTTGCTGTGGATGATATTTAATTTTCAGACATTCTAATTTTATGTTATAATTCATTACCAATCTTTGGACCTCACATTTGGTTCTGTACGCTTCTCTAGATGTTACTTCATTCAGTATTACTACAAATGTGTCCTTTTTTATATCTTCGGCATATCACTTTGGAAACTCATTTTCGCAGTTTGACTTCTCAACATATCGTTTGTTTGGAGCCAGAAGGACGGTAACTTGTATACTTTAACACAGATTTAATGCCCTTCTGGCTCCAAACAGACGATATGTACTTACATTTTGAATGCAGTGATGAAATTGTGCTATACATGTACATGTATTTTGCAGTATTTTATGCAACAGACGGGTAATTTTTGTGAGAACCAGTGTCGAATTCTCACTTCACCTTCCATGTTCAAAGAAGTCCATTGTACACTCAGGTCTTTTGCATGTGTTACTTCACCTCAAAGCATTGTTATTTTATGAAGATAAAAACATTTCCAGCAAATTGCCTCACTGCCTTATAGTCAAGTGAATTTAGATTTACATTTTATTACTTTACATGAAACCATACTTAAAATGCAGTTAACCTTGAATAACTCGAAGTCGTTGAACTTTTCCCAAGTCAAATCAATTTTTATATGTGTTATTTACATTTCCTAACTCGGATTATGTGTAAGTCAAACTTATTTTTTGTGGTCCCAACAGAATTGACTTATGCAAGTTTAACTGTATATGTACCCTGTATATAATATATGCACATATATTTCTTGATTTCAGATGGGTGACATATTATACAATATACATGTTCTTTGAATCAAGTGAATGTAATTTTGTATTTTATTCATTTTATACACCATGCTTAGGATATATAATATACAAACACTATACATGTACATGTATTTCTTAATTTCAGATGGGTGACATATTATACATGTTCTTTGAGTCAAATGAATGTGATTTTTAATTTCTTCATTTTATACACCATGCTTAGATTTATAAAATACATGTACCCAAATTATATATGTACATGTATTTCTTAATTTCAGATATGGGTGACATATACAGGTTCTTTGAGTCGAGTGAATGTAATTTTTCATTTCATTCATTTTACACACCATACTTAGAATAGTACATATTCATGTATTTCTTAAGTCCAGATGGCTATAGTGTTCTCTTATTCTTTTAATAATTTGCCACTCTCCACCCAGGTGAAGTAAATGGGTACCCGGTAGGAAGAAATTCCTTGAATGCCTTGGCGCCTATCATGGCAGCTTGGCTAAAGCCGGGGTAATAATGTGATACTTTGTATTAAGTGCAGTAGAGTATATTTGTATAGTAGCTGCACTATATAAATGGACATATTATTGTTATTATTAATTTCAGACTTTATTTAATTTCTTCAACCGTTTGAGTGAATGTAATGTGCAATGCAGTGATGGCAATAGATTATGTATATGTGTACTTGTATTCATACAAATGGATCTTATATTTGTACATGTATATTTTGATATTTTAGGTTATGAAGACATGTTTTGTCTTTGTATCGATTGATCATCATTAAAAATTGATAGAAATTTGAATAGAATTTATTGAGTTTATGTGTTTCTTTTTTTCATCAGTTGTAGGTTTTTGTAGTGCTTCATATCTACAAAGTGTGTTATGTTCACAATCTGCATCATTTTATAAAAATTAACATAAATCAACATAAAATATTTTCTGAATAATCATCCTGCATTGCTCTTCATCACTTGACACTATCCACTGAAGGCAATAAAGTTATAAATTTTGCCTCCCCCCCCCCCCCCCCCCCCCCCCCTCCACTGCAATAAATGCCACATGTGGCGTTTGTTTTTCTATTTTACTAAAAATTGATTGTACTTCTTATGAATTTATATTTTTGAATGAAGCTCAAAGAAATTATACTGGAGAAAATGTAACTATTTACAAGTCTCCTTTCACCACTTATGCACTAGAAGTACCAAAATACGCAGTAGTATCACTGACCTCTACTGGTAGAGGTCAGTGAGTAGTATTAATAGTATACATTTAGTATACATTGTACAGCAAGTGACCAAGAGAGGGAAACATGTAACAAAATCGTAGAGATCATTATTAGGGCATACAGGATTCTCTATGAACGAAATTCAGAGGCTGCATGCTAAATCTGATGTCTTTTTTTCCTCCTACTCCCTCATCATCACCTCCTCCCTCCACCCCCCCCCCCCCCCCCTTAAACAGGGAGAGTGTATGATCCGGGGACTATTGTATGTAAGAAAAATAAAAACAGATTAAACATAATTTTTATATATATAATTTTATATATAATTTTTGATAAAAATAGATCAGAATTATGATATATTAACTTAAAACTAATAATTATCCAAAATCGTCATATGTTTCATCTTGAAATACCATCAAATTCTTTAATGATTAGAAGTAAAGAAATAAGAAATGCCATAATTTCAATACTAAAAATATCGAAGAAAATTTGTTCGCTCGCATTGTTATTCTCAATTAAGGGTTCCGTCCATTGGCGTAGATCCGTGCATTCCTTCTTTTCATTAAAAACCATTTTGGGATGCTCTATAAAAATAGACAGACTTTTGAAAAAGTCCCTTGTGTTGGAGGGGGATACCCCCCCCCCCCCCCCCACTCTGTCGCTTCATTCAGTGGCGTATTTATGAGGGGTGGCAGGGGGCCTTGGAGGGAGAGCAAAAAACGCAAAGGAGAGAAATTTAAAAAGGGGGAAATGACGAAAAATCATAATTCTTACGGATTATGCGCCCCCAAATCCGTAGGGTAAATGCACTAGAAATCTAGTTTTTGAAGGTTTGAAATGCGAAAATTTTCCAAAGCTCGGTAGCTTTGCTTCCTCGCATAATCATTTTCTTTCAGGATCTCGTAATTTTGCGCCGCCCCCCCCCCCCCCCCAATATATAGTTCTTAAATAGCTTAAGGGGTTCCAAATTTGAAAAAATAAAGATGTAATTGCTTTGCAAGGTATATCATGTAAGTTTCATATGAATCATGCTAAATATTGCGCATTTTGCAAAGGGTCAACTTTGAAAAGAAATCTCAACTTCAGGTAGCGAAGCCGTGCTGAATTTCTCAACTCTTTCTCAAGCCTATAGGGTTTCGTTAGTTTTGCTCCCAATTGTAGAAGTGAGTGAATAGAAAACCGTTTATCAATGTATAAAATTCGAGCTTCTCTACCACTCAATTGCAAAATTTCCTGGGTAAAATGCACAAGAAATTGTGTTTTTAGGGTTAAAATTTGGAAGGAAAAAAGGAAGGAAAGAAAAAGGTAAAACTGGCCACGGCAATATAGGCTGCAGCCCACCGCCGAGGATTTTCAAAGTTCCGATATTCGGGCAACCAGCACTTCATATTCTGGCAGCGACGTGAATTAAGGTGCCAGAATATCCACATATTTGGGCAGCGAGGTTCCAATAATTATGTAACTTTTGTCTCTAACTTCTGTACATTTTCACTACGAAAAGTTAAAGCTTTTTAAAAATGCACCCTCGTTTCGCTCGCTCGCAAAAATTTAGAAAATTTGATATATTCGGGCAAAATGCGTCAGCCCCCTCCTTGCGAAAATGGGCCTGTATGAGCTGTGATTTTCTTTTTTTATTATTTGTGGGGGGAGGGGTAGATTAGGGTGCAGAATTTTTGTCGTCAAATTTGGGTGTCACAACCTAAAAATTTGTCGGCAAATTTGGGTGTCACACTCCCGCCCCCATTCAAAATGTTCTACCAACGCCCCTGCATGAGAGTGCTCTTTTAAAGCATCATACTAGGCCATGGTCCCTAAACCCAATCTGGTTATACCTCTTGTTCGGCACACCAAACAGAAATTTGTTTTCGTGCGCCCCTCGTGGCTTTAACAACATCAGAAAAGTTTCTTTTTCAAACCTGCACCCCCGCCCCCCCCCCCCCCCCCCGGCAAGGAAATAGTACTATTAATGAGGTAGTCCCCGTATCATACTGCTACCATGTACTCTTGTCTCTATTTCCTTTTATGTAAAAAAAAGGGGCGGGACTCTTTTGATATGCGGCCTTTTCAAGGGGCCCGTTTAAACTAAAAAATGACTAATTCATTCTTCATAAGATATGGCTGCAAAGGGTTGGACTTGGTTGGAAAACCAAACCAATTGTTTCAGTCACCTGGCAAATAAAGTCTGCCGACCGTTTTTGTTTTGTTTTGTTTTGTTTTACCGTATAGTAACTGATTTATAAATAGGGGAGAGCGGGGTGAACTGGGACGCGGGAGAACTGGGACACCACCTCTAACTCAAAAAATAATTAATCTTTTATAATTAGTTTAAATCCTACGAAAGGTCTTAACTATCAATGTTCACATATGCATCCACAGGCGTACCCGTTACAGTGTAAGCTTACTGGGATTGGCGCCTTCTTCATTGCATGCAGTTAAAGTTATTTTATTCTAAAATTGTTACTTTATATATCATATTGCATTATGTGTACAAAATAGTGTTATAATTATGTCAACAAAAGCGATGGAAGAAAATAAATATTGATTTTAATTTGAAGTTGAATTTTGCTTGTAAGTTTAATTTTCACATCTTTTTTTGACCACTTTTGTCTATTTTTCATCATTCACTGTCAAATATTTCACAAGTATACCGAGTCATATTGAACACGCCGCATATTAGTCTTATATGACCTTATAATTTGTAATAATAATTTTAGCGATATAAATACCAACACTAATATTTTGCAGGTATCTGTTGTTTTTGTTTTTGTTTTTACTATCGGGGTGAACTGGGACATCTTGTCCCAGTTCACCCGGTTACTTTTTGTGTATATAAGGAAAATGAACTTTTATCAGGCATAATCCATAGACATATTACATACAAATATCTTTGGGTCTACATAAAAATCGTAAAAATTCATATCGGTCAATTCCTTTTTACAGATCATTCATACTAATTCAGACAAACTTGTGTGTAACAAAAACATGTGTAAATATGGGGTCCGCTGGCTATTCATAAGGACCGCTATTCATACAAAACCGCTATTCATTAACACGCGTTATGAATAGCGCTCTTTAAGAATAGCAAGGTAATTTGTCTATGGTTTGCTCGCTTTTGATAAGTACCGCTATATACAAAACCAATATTCATTTAGTAAGTCACGCGTTATGGATAGCGGTCCTTATATGAATAAGTGGTCCTTATGAATAGCGGCCCTTATGACTAGCGTGGTTACCCCATAAATATTATGAACAATTTTTGCCCAAAGCCGTCGAAATATAGGTTAAAATTTACAAAACGCTCATCATTTCATCAACATTTTTTTCAATTGGCATGAATTTTTAAGTCAACTTTACAAGTGACTCTTAAGTAAAGTGATATCACGCTTCGATACACAAGTTACCTTTAACATTCCCAGCACTTATTTTAGACAACTACCAAAAAAAAAGGTGATTTTAGCATTTTTAAGAGATTTGTCTCATTTCTCCCCGACTGTCCCACTTCACCCCGTTCAAGGTCCTCATTTTTAATGATTATTTTGCATAAAAACTAAAAATATAGGGATTGTGTCAAATACCTTGTTTTGTAGCCTACTATTAATATTATTTACCATGTAAAAATGGAGAGGCTATAATGAATAATAATAATTAAAATGCTGAACTTGCAAATTATCAGGGGCGTCAATCCATTTTCGGATTGGGAGGCAATGGAGGTATATAGTATCCTGTATGATTTTTTAACGCCTTACCAGCTTCTCCACATGCAGGCAGGGGCGGTGGAGCGTCTTTCAAAGTGGGAGGGGGCACCAGAAAAATAGCACTTTTTTGGAAAGAGGGGTCACCTACAAGGGGTGAACATAAAGCGAAAAAAAGGACCATTTTGTGACATTGGTATTACCCTATATAGTCTAATTAACATGATAAATACATTATCAAGCATCTTCATCCTTTTTATTGTGGTTCTGGACACTGTTTCAGCTTCCCTATAATAAGCAGTTGTATGTGATGGTCTAATGATTCATGTGCCAGCAACCGAAGCGAGCAAACATTTTCAGACTTTTTTCTAACTCAGAAGTCCTTTGTTTGTGCATTATATTTACAGCGAAATAATGAAAATGTCAACAGCAAATTACTTTGGGGGAATGTCGAATGATCTTTTAATTTGTACATTAACCTTGTCGTTTTTCTTTAGGATTACATCGATATCAACATACTTTATGAGATATGCTTGATTTCATTAAGAGCTAGCGAGCGTAGGCTATATAGCGAGCGAGTTTTTCAGAAAATATTGCCCTTACTTGGTGTAAAGTATGGGCACATTCGAGAGAGCGGAATGAGAAATCCTCCGCTGGGGTGGGGGGGGGGGGACCGGGGGGGGGGGGGGGGGGGGTAAGGATGATGCCCCTCTTGCATCCAGCTCCACATGCCTTACATTGTAGTGCTAGTAATATGGGTACCTGTTATACAAAGCCGCACCGATTCTTTGAAGCTATATTGCTCTCTTTGTAAGAAACAGTGGAAAATCTAGGTAAAAGGGGCATTTATCAAAGGGGAAAGGGCGCTTATCAGAGATGGGAAGGGGCACTTATAAGAGGTGAAAAGGGGGCACTTATGAGAAAAGGAAAAGGGCACATATTAGATAGGAAAAGGGGCACTTATCAGAAGGGGAAAACGGGCACTTATTAGAAGAGAAAAGCGGGCATCTATCAGAAGTAAAATCGGACTTATCAGAAGGAGAAAAGGGCACTTATTAGAGAGACAAAGAGGCAATTATCAGATTTGAAAAGGGTCATTTATCAGAAGGAGAAAAAAGGCACTTATATCAGAAGGGGAAAGGGTATTTATTAGAAAGGAAAAGGGGCACTTTTAGTATAAAAAGAGCACTTATCAGAGAAAATGGGGGCATTTTTTCAGAAACAAACATTTTTGGGGGACTTGAAGAACACTTTTGGGGACTTTAAAAAGTGGGGCACCTCTCACCTTGGAAGCTAAGAGCTGACCCATGATAAAGACATTTGGCATGACCTGCTTCAGTTACAGAAGTGCATGGAGCGCTGCCTCTGCAAGCCCTCCAAGCATGCAGGGAAAATGAGAGGATTTGCGCACGCGGCGAAAAAAACGGTCTGTGTTATACCTTTTGTATTTCATTGTTTGGAAGGTTTCATTTCCCGAGGTTTGAATAATTTTTCCTTATCATATTTTACGTCACCTCCCGATTTATGGGGGGGGGGGGGGACAATATGTCCCCCCCCCCCCCAAAAAAAAAAAAAATCCGGGGCAGCACTCCCCACCCCCCCCCCCCCCCCCCCACGATCCATCGACGCCCCTGCAAATTATGCATTATTTCGACGTATTTGACCATGCATGGAAACAAGCAATCCGTAGTTTGGGTCTTTTTTATAATTTAATCTTATTTTCTATTATATAGAGGCCGTCCTTTGTTTGCCAAATTAATCATTATTTTTATGGCATTTATTATTTATAAATAATCATACTATAACGTCACATCACAGTGTGAGATGGAACATTCGGGAGACTTTAATTGCCAAGTGAATGAAAGTTTGATCGTGAAAGAGTTTCTGTTATTGTGGTTTAATTGATGATGGGAACTAGGCCTATACATATCAAATGACCTTGATCGTGTATTGGAGGGTACTCGGTGTCTCTAATTACCCCTACAGTGCCATTTTTGTAACGTTGGTGCCCCATCTGAAAAAAACAACACACGAAACAAAACAGGTAACATAAAACCCGTGCTCTTAAATAATTAAGCTAATATATACTAGCTTGAAAAAAATACAATATACTGTATTATATATTCCGATAATATCTGCATCATCCCATTTATAGGCCCTTTACACAGTCCATGCACTTCTATCTGAGGACTATTTGCAATTTGTTTGCTTATTATCACAGAATCGTGAGAATGAGTAATTGCTTTGATTGCAAAATATCTTTGTATTTTGGTTATGAGCTCATAATGATTATTATGGTCCATGAATGATCCAGCGCAATTCTCCAAGTCAAAGGTCACACTAGGGCAAACCCGGATGAGTGACGTCATTCATAAAACTCGCCATCTTTTGGGTCTCATCTGTATATAATTTGTAGGTGTGTGATAACACCCCCAGAAAATTCATCAAAATGTAAGTATATGATTAATTTCGTACATATTTTTTCAAACTGTATATATCCTGTGATTGTTGCATGAATGGGAATGTCTTTAATGTGGTATTATATGGATGCAAACCGGTTGGAATAGCGGTCTATGCTGTGTATCCCATTCAAGATTGAATGAACAGCGGGAGACAGCGCGATTGACATTGCTATATCGTGCATTGACTATGAGAATGACTATTGTGTGCGGAATTAAAGTAGGGGTCTGCACGCACAAAAACATAACGGTGCAGTCATGGCAGTAGTAGGCTACACAGATAATGAAACTAAAACTAACTTACAATACCAAGTCCATGTAAACCTGTGCCTTACCTGGCTATGGATACTTCTGAATGCAGGCAGTTATGCCTTTAAAGGCTTTATGTTGACTAGGCCTAGGCCTATATGACGAACCAATTAGATTTAGTGTAGGGCAGGGTCATGAGGGTAGGGTTACTGTAGTGTAGAGTCTCTAGACTAGAGTGGATTGTACTTCGTAAATGCTGCGATGTGCAGCGGGTCCATCCATCGTCTTTTCACTGCAAAATCAAGTACACTGTATGGCTAGAGTGCCCAAGTCTGTGCAGTGCCCATGTCTGCATACACGCGTAACTGCGCGATTGTCATGATTGTAATAAAACAAAACACGCAACGAACAAAAACTTTTCATCTTTATCATAGCGATAGGTATTCATGCAAAAAACGAGTCAAAATAATGAAAAAAGGTCTTATTTCAAACCTTTTATTCACAAGCCTCAAAATGTTGTCTTTCACGTCAAAACTCCCGAACTGCGTGTAAAATGAATGAGTGCGCAGACAAGGGCACCATTGTTTTTGCAATGTTGAAATGACACGGCCACTGTTTCTTGTGAAAATGGCATTGTTCTTGCTCTAATTTTGATGAGATTTTTTGCAGACTTACTCTTTAGAATATCAGGAATAATTAAGCTTTAGAGGAATATTAAAGAAATTCTTGTTCATTTTCAGGTCAAAACCTTAGGTGCGCAGACATGGGCATCATACTAGTAAGGTCTATATGGCATCATAATATATCACATATCACACACAGCCTCAGGGTATTATTACCAAAGTCAAAGAAAAACATCAGTGGCCATGAAAAAAGTATCCATAAATTATACTTTTATTGCAGCCTAATTGTGGAATACATGTAAGTCCCCTCTCATTCAGTGTGTACGCACACTGCCTGTTATGTCTGTAGAGGGGGAATGAATTCCCCATAGCATTGCACGCAATAAACCAATAGTGTGTGGATTAAATGAGGGGGGACCTATTTCACGATATCACCAATGTCACATTTTTAGCGATGCAATCAATATCGTTATCAGGCAATGTGACCAGCCCTTTACATGTAGGACTCCTGGGGCCCGTTGCACAAAACATGCATTTAATTGCAACTCCTAAAAATCAAACGCAAGTCCTTTAATGCCCACTTCTGATTGGCTGAAAATAAACTTGCGTTTGATTTTCCTGAGTTGCGTTCAAAGTTTTGTGCAACGCAAGTTCGAACGCAAGTTTTGTGCAACGGGGCCCCTGGCCATACAAATTGTATTTTTTATTTAAAACATTACAGTTGTAAGTAACAGAACAGCTTCCATTGATTTTCACAATTCTTTTTGGCATTTAGGTGTTGATTCTACTGCCCCAAACTAATGGTGACAAAATATGGATATTAACGAGGTTGGTAAACAAAGAAAATCAAAATAGTGAATATTTTGGTCACAGGTTTTGTATTCCAGCTGATTAATATAATGGATCAAAACTCTGGGAAGTTAATGAATCTGTCCTATTTTACAGGAACACATTTAACATGTTATATCTTAAGAGTTTACTTTGTATGCTTCTCTACTTTTCACTTTCAAACTTGTCAACTGGTAATTTACATTTCAATCTGCATGCATTAATCTTCAGTAACAGAAGGACTGTAGAAGGTTTCCACATGCTTTTATGTTTTAGTGATTGAGTAAACATTATTAATTAGCACTTATGATACATGTATACGAGGTTACATGTATTTGGAATGACCTTGTGCCTACAATGTATGCATAGCTGTACATGAGTTTGTCTGAGTTCCTGCAATAGGCTTTGTGTGCGTGAGCCTGGATTAGTCCTTGGCAGCACTGAATGTTCGACACAGTCCCACACTGGTTTGGCATATGAGTGTTTACGAGTGTATTCAAGAACACAATTTAGAGATCTACCTTCGAAGTAAAGTTGTGAGCAAAGGCATTTTATTGGACATGAATAGGCTTCTAATATTTTGATTCCTGTTATTAATATCCACCTTTAATCTTTTTTTACATATTAATCGATCAATGCTTTGGTGTTGTCACATAATGATCATCGTCCTCTAGTGCGCAGTAAATAATACTGAAATTGATTTACATTGTATGCTAATATCCTCCCTTTTCCAAATACAATCTTTCAAGGTTTGTGTACATTTGATTTTAAAAAGTTTAAGAATAAACATGGGCATCGGTAACCACTATCCCAATAATGGATCACTTTGTTGCTTGTAACTTTCATTACATGGAAACTTGTAGTAATAATGAACCTCTAGTTTTGTCTAAAACATTCTTCAGCAAGTTGATATCCTTTCAGTCACAATGTTTAAAAGAAAATATTGTGTTTATCAAAGGGAAGGCATATGCTTATATTAAGCTTTCTTGGCTAACTGCTTCTAGATTTGAAGGAATTCAGATGTACATTTCAATGCTTGAAGTCACCATTAGATGTTGATACATGTAAATCCCACCTGCACTTATCTGTTTTTTTCCCCTTTTTTTGAAAGGGGGGGGGGGGGGTAAATGTATTTTGTCTTTAAGCTTGAGATTGTTTTCTTGTAATATCATGAAAACATCACTGTACATAGGTGCACAGACACACATGTAAGGCACTAAAATACATTTTAGACTTCTTCGCTGTCCAAAGACTCATGTACATGTATGGTAGGGGTCCTAATAATGTAGAAATAGAGTGTGATCCCTTTCGAAATGTAGCTACTAGTACTACATACATGTACATGTTGGTCTGTTCGATGCCAAATATACTGTTTCACAGAGCTACAGGTGTAAACTGGATAACAGATTTATATTAAACCTGGGGAGCGTTTCATCAAGCATTTTGTCAGTGATTTTGACTGACAAATTTGCTCTCAGCCAATCAGATGCAAGGATTTCAGTAGCTTATAACAGTTGTCAGTAAAATCACTGACAAAACGCTTGATGAAACACTCCCTTGAGTTCCTTCCTGATGCAGACACTTCATCCATGAAAGGGAAGTCTGCCCTGATATTGAGTTGATTTTAATAAAAACAGAAAAATTAGAGAAAATATCAGTGAAACTTTGAGCAATATCTGATAAGAAATAAGAAAGTTACATTGTTTGGAAGTTGTAATCAATCAAACACAAATTGGCAACTCTGTGACCTACATGTACATGTACAATGTACGTGTTTTGCAAGGTCATCTTCATTTTACTCTGTCCAATTTTCCAAGTTGTTGATGAAAGGAGGGCTGGATGAATATATCTAGGGTGCATGTATGATTAAATATTTTTCTTTAAACAAACTAGAAGTTTATGATTTTGTTAATACAGGACAAATGGAAGAGGACCTCGCAAGATACACATGTATGTTACAGAGTTGCCAATTTGTGTTTGATCGATTACACCTTCAAAAATGTATTACTTTCTTATTTTTAACGGATTTCACTCAAACATTTAGCCATACTGCCGATCATACGATCATGGCATTGTGTTATTGCAAATAAAAACATCATATTTCTACTAAAGTGACCCAAAACAGTCAACTAAAACTAGAAAATCCAAATGACTTTGGCTACAGAAAACTTTTTGTATGATTAACCTTTGGATATAAAACCTAATTTCCATGTACCCGGTGAACAGAGAACTCTGAATTTCTACAGATCAATGCACAGCATACATGTTAGAATAGCTTGTAGTCTGGCAAGTCTTAAGGTACTAGTATTTGGCCATCTTGTGTCCCATAAAGTTACCAGGTTTTATGGAATTAAAGGTTGACTAAATTAGAGTGAAAATGGGTGCTGTTTCCATGTATTTTTGCCTTCTAATCACGAATCTGGCAATCGGTTTACCAAATTATGTCTCGTTTTGGCGAAAAAGGGGGAAAGTAGAGGTTTTGGAACCGTTCCTTAAAACTCGTGAGCAGATTGGCTAATTGAGGTCACACCTCCAAGTGACGTATGAAGAGTAAGAGGCACAAGATCTCCAGGCTGCAGCATATAACGTTGCACACATAATGCGGTATTTGACCCCTCTGTTCAACGGACAATTTATGAAAAAAGGAAATTAATCAGTATAGTATTCGGAGTAAATAATCATTATCAATATATTTTCTACAAGATCAGCAAACACTTTTGCCCAAATATACAGCTCTTGTTTTGTTTTTTAACTTTTATTTGAACAATGTTCTCATCTATCTGAGCTTGCCGAACGAAAGTTTTGCATTGGTCTTAAACGTGTGCACAGCCGTTTTATGCGTCAGAATGTACTACACATCTTTAGTACGGCAGTTACTATGTTCCCCTCGTACTTAGCGACTGGTGAACGTTTTTGTTTTGTTTATTTCACTTTCGGCTTTTTTCCCAGGGCTTTGCTTTACATACTACGGTAGTACTGACTTAGATTTTGGCTGAATTCGAGTAACTGAAATAGAGAGATGCAAAGTGACCGCGTTTCCGAGTTGGGGGACTTTTTTCAGCCAGATACTAACTCTGATTTATCAGATGATTTATCAGATTCCGAAGGCAAAGAAGCTCAAGTGGCAAGGGTAATTCGACCATATTACATGTTTGAACCCCTCGCAGAAGATGCGCCAGGGCCTGGTGAAGGGGCCGTGGGTGAAGTAACTCAAGGGAGCTCCAGCGCGTTGGAGCTCCCTGGAGTTACAGGTGAAGTAGACCGAAAATTCTGTCTCTCGTTCGTGCTCTTCACTTAGCTAACGAACGAGAGACAGAATTTTCGGTCTACGGGTGAAGCTGCTGCAGCTGCTGGAGATGATGTCGTTGAAAAAAGATTGGAAGACTTGACTCCAAGTCTGATCGTTGGAATAGCTGAATCTTTTAGCTTGCTTCTCCTTTTCGTCATGCCAAATTCGGAATACAGGCCAGGATCCTCAAAATCATCTTCGGCAAAGTGATCACTGCACATTGTACTCCACTCAACTTGGCCGGCCCTTGCCACTCTCCCCGTGTGAGCTTTACCTTTGCGACCCACAATTTCCGTAGATTTTCATCTTTAGGAAAAAGATGTAGGCTTACATAATCTTTAGGGGTCTCGCTACAGCCCGCAACTATACACCGATTCGGCATTTATTGATGAAACTGTGCCCCCAAATGAACATTGTTGTGAGGAATTAAACACGAAAATATGCAATGCAAATGGTCGATGCGGTGAATATCATGCTCGCGCTCGGCACCGTACCGGGCTGGGCCTGCCAGGCCTGCGGGCGTGCACGGTATACAGGTGGGTGGAATATTTTCCTTTAGTTCTCGTACGTCACAGATCAAGTGATCACGATGTCGCTGCGATGGGTTTTTTTTAAGGGGCGGGGCTTATGACTGTGTAAATCAGCAAGAAATGTACTTTTCAAATGATTATGAAATTCGACTGAATGCATCAAAAAGTGTGTGATAGATATTTTTTGGCTCCTGATTAATGGGCAATTAATTTTCTATTTTAGTGACCCTTTAAGGACCTACATGTACAGTGCATGGAAAGTGACTTTTAAAAGGTTTTTTTTTTAAACTTCATATTATTAGGTCTGATCCCAGCTCTAGTTGGGTTATCAACATAAGGATCTGATGGACTAAAATCTTAGATGTGGTCGTTGACATACGGGACAAAATAGCTTGGACTTAACCCCCCCCCCCCCTCAAAAAACAAACAAAAAACAAAAAACAAACAAACAAACAAACAAACAAACAAACCAAGAAATCTATAGATGCACCATGATTAAATGTTTATTCAACATTCTCCTTTATTGCTTCTCTTGTAGAAGGATATCTTAAGGCTAGAATCTATGTACAGTACTATTAGCAGGTAAAAGTAAATATTGGAAACAACCTATATATGTACATATAGAAAGCACTTTCGTAATAATAATAATAGCTACATTTATATTGCGCACAAGAGGATGCTAAAGGCACCTACAAAGGAGTATTAGTACCCTGGCTTTAGCCCAGCTGCCCTAAGGCGCTGAAAGCATTCAAGGAATAAATTCCTACTGGACACCTATTTACTGCACCTGGGTGGAGAGTAGCAAATATAGATTGATGTCTTGCCAAAGGACATTAGTGCCACGGTGGGACTCGAACCACGAACCATGTGATCCACAGTGTTGCACAGTATTGCAAAATTTACTCATGAATCCTGATATAAGTTTGAATAAATATTATTTACGTCGTATAAAGCAATGCCAAAATTGGCAAGAAAAAATAATGATAGCAGAAAACTGAGTCTTGACTCCCCTAAATTTTATTTTGTGTTTTGTATTAATTCTATATTTTTTCTGTTTAAAAAAAAAAAGGAAGGGAAGGGATGGCTCGAATACTGAATTATGAATTACCCAAAATGTGCCAATCCCTTCTCAAGAGTTTGATAAGAAAAAGGATTTATTGCAAATAATGAAAAATTGGTATTTCATCCAAAATTTGAATAAGTATGAAAACTGTCATTGCTGAGCATGAAATTTTGTAATGCATTCTTTTTTAACCTGTACCTGTACAGTATACATGCAGTAATGTAAACATATTCTGTTCTTACATTGAACATTATACTACATGCATCCCTGGTGCAAGTTGGCCAGTCAGGAGGCATCGTGTAATGGAGCTTAATTTTTGTTAGATCTAATCCGTTGTTCTTAATTATGTCTGCTTACGGCTCTATACCATGCAAGCAGTCAGTCTTATGTTCTACTCCTATTGCAGTCGACAGCTGTGATTAGAAATATTCATGACTGAGGGGAATTGGAGAGAATTACGTTGGGTGCACGATGCTGCAACCTCACAATTAGGATTTGATACTTGTATTGTAGGAGCGGCTCTTTGCAGCAATTTTGCAGATGTGGAGATGGGGGGGGGGGGTTACTATCTAGTTACATGTATAATGAGGTCATTTTAATAGATGAGGAGATTGCACTTGTTATTCATTGAACAGGTAACTGAACCTTGACATAAAAAAAACCATTTATATTACAAACATGGAAAATTGTTGATATTTCATATTATATCTAGTATTGCTAGATATATTTTTTCATCATGTAGGCCCTACAGTACATTATGGACATGTGTAGTAGAACCTCGTTATAACAAACTTCTTGGGACCAAGGGAATGAATAAGCCACTTCGGAGATGCAATCTGAGCATGAGCAGATAAAGGTCATCTGTACCAAATTCTAAAACCCACTGACACTAATATTCGATATGTGCTCATGAATGTCATGTAATCATTATTCAATTATGCACTAATGGTGCATTCCATGATATCCAGGTGGAAGTATTCTTTTTAAAGGGGGGAACAAAAGCTATTCATGAGGCACCTCTATCACTCCCAGAGTTATTTTTCTGAAGTGTACATAAAGGGACCCTCCATGTCTAAAATATCTGTGGATATTTGGGGTCATTTGTACCATGCGCTAACCCCGAACTGGCTTATTGATAATGAATCCTTATTATAGCAGGGCTAGAAAACAATAGCATACAAAGAAGTTGGACTGGCAAAATCACCTTGTTATAACGAGAGTTTGTTATAACAGTGTTCTTTATATAAGATGTTCCACTGTATTGTACATAAAGATTTGTACTCTATGCATTACATGTATTTCAATTTAAATCAGATATTTTTTTCAAATATTCATTAGTTTTATTGATTTTCATGATTACAACACTTTGGCATGTACATGTAGGCTTACATGTATGTCAGAAAAAATATTTTCATGGCATTAAATTTTTTACTCTGCACATTACTTCAATTTAGAACACATTCTTTATCTTTGCTGGTAGTCTAATAATTTCATGTATGTATTAGCATTCCTGTTCACATGGACACATATGTACATGTAACTGTACAGACTTAGTCTGCAAGCGCAGACTCTTGACATGTTCAATGTACAAATGTAATCATGAGTCCTGTAATGACAGGGGAAAAAATTCTCACCAAATGTAATGAAAATGACACTAAATTTCACGACTACAAATGAGTACAGGTCTGGCAATTTGGTGCCAAACAATTTTGTAGTAGATTAATTAGAGCTGAGTTTTGAGTAAAGAAAGATCATGAGACCGAGCAACATACATGTACATGTAGCTACAACCTTCATGTACTGTGTAAGTGCATAATGTGTAGCCTCCCAGGCTGTGTGCAAAGTTACATGTACATGTTAGATAAACTGTTCTTTTTAGTGAAAAAGATTTCCAGCTCTTTAATTTTATTTTGTTTACCGGTATATTTTGCCTTCCAAACAACCCATAGACTATTATTATAAGCAGTTACCAGCTTGCCTAGCCAGTACCTCCTTGTATATTTACATCTTGTTTAGATACTGTACTTGTATGTCTTCTACGGCTTGATAATTCAGACCCGTGTTCCTAAATATACATACATGTACATGTACATGTACCTGTGTTGCACATCATGACTGACAAAGCAGTCAGTAGTTGGCGAGCTAGTTGCCAGGGCATATGATTTTTGCATTATTATGTGCATTATTTTTCAGCTAATCCTCAAGATGGGTTCTTAATACAAATGGAGTTTGACCAGTACTACTAGAGACAAAGCATACTCCTTGGCAGTACATCACCACTCAGTGTGATATTGATTCTCCAGCTTTTGTGAGACTTGGCCTTTGTTGGGCCCTAGAACCAGTGTTTTCAGTGGGCAACAAAGTTAACCTCTTCACCTTATAAGCTAATTATGAAGAACAAAGGGCGCAAGCTACATTCACATAGCAGATTTGACATATTGATTTAGTATAATTCCTATGCAATCTATATTTACACACATGTAAGTAACCTGATAAGCGGTGATCATGTCTAGGCCTATAGTCTACATGTAGTACATGTTCTGTACTCATACAGTACATGTACATTTGTACATACATGTAAAGGCTTACTTTAAAAAAAAATAGAATAGGCAAGCAACTCACGCTGCAACTCACGCTGCCCCTTCAACTTTGGAATACTGTCCATTCTCATTTTAGGATTCATCCACAATATCTAAGTTTAAAACCGTCCTGTAAACGTATTTGTTCAAAAAGCATTTTGAATGAGCTACATACATGTACATTGTGCATTTTATAGCATCTGTGATCTGTCTATCCTTTCACTTTCCCTTTCCCTTTTTTGAAGTGCATAGAGATGCAATGGTAGTGATATATGCACTATGAATATACATGTACCGGTACTATACAAACTATGGTAAAGTAATCATTAATATGCACATAATGTGATTGTGGAGCAACATTTTACTGATGTTAATAGGACATTATTTAGCTTATCCATCAGTCCCATTCATGCCTACAGTATGTGTGTACATGTACATGTATATCATTAAAATATTTGCAAGTTTGTACTCTGGTTGCTAAGAAAAGATGACTTTCATAAAGTCAGAGTTACCCAAACAGTTTTGCAAAGGTTGTGCTTCAATATATTTTTAAGGTTTGGTAAGTTCTACTTCTACTAATATTTGTTTAAAAATATTGTACGTCTGTGACAACAATTCAAAAATACATGTACATGTGCATGTACAGTATACGCTTGAAGGAAGCTACCCATAAAGATACATGTAGTTGCAAATCGTCATTGAATTGCCATAATAAGAAAAATCAAACAAAAAGACTACTGCCATTAACTCAGTGTGCAAAGTGGAAAATAACAAAACACTGACAATTTATGAGGAAGTACAGTGTACTGTACCTACATACATGTATATGTACTACATACAGTTGGGTCCTAAAGTTTACATACACCTGCCAGTAGAAAAGCAGTTTTCCTCACATTTGCGCAACTTTTCACGGGCAATCCAACCTTTGTAAAAAGCTGATTTGTGTGAAAGGAGAAAAATTAGAGACACATGATGGTGAAAGTTCGAAAGAAATCAGACATAGAATGTTATGAATATTTGAAAAATGACATCACTGCATCTACTTGTATGCAAATCTCAAATTGGCATTTTGGTGAATCGATTGTGACACTCACGAATAGCTCTCCCATTTGTCGTACACCAAAATGTCATTGATTTCCGGTTTTCTCCTGAGCGCATTTTCTGTCGGGGCAGCACTAAAGAAGTATTATAAATAGCATATTGTTACAGGTCCTCCACAAAGAAAAAGATCCTCCTGAGTCATACATTTTTAAAAACTGACATTTTAGTCATTTTGTGTATTAGAGCGAATGGGAAAGTTGACTGCTGCTACATAACAGTGACGGAATTGATACGGCCAATTTGCAACTCCCATATGTATAGTGATAACTTTAAAAAAAGAACTTTTCTTATTGCTTGTCCGATTTTGTTCAAACTTTCACCAATCTGCTTCTTTGATTTTTTTCTGCTTTTTTTCTGCTTTCACACAAATCAATTATTACAAAGGTTGGATGACCCTTTTATTTTGAATATTATGAATCATATACATGTCATGGGTGATTTTATTTTGTATATATACTTTTATAGTACATGTAGTTTATAGTACAAGTAGAACTTGTCTATCCTTATTAGAAAAGTTGGCAGGAATTGGTGAAGTCGTGAACACTGTTTTTCTGCCAGGTGCATGTAAAGTTTTGAGCCCAACTGTATAATTTTGATATCCCACTGGATGTTGTAATCATCTGATTTGACCATTTTCCTTCTTTTTCTTCCTTTCCAGGGCTGCACCACCACAACCAGGCCCAGCGCCCACCAACAAAAGGTTACAACAAACTCAAGCACAAGTCGATGAGGTAAATCATTTTTGATACATACTAGAGGCCAATTTTACGAAGCACATTCCATGGTAACATCGCCATGTTTGGACCAGAGTCAGGCAGCGAAACGTGATGAAAACCAGGTCAAACCTGGGTCCCATTTCATAAAATTTGTGATCAGTGACAACTGCCACATTTCTATGACGAATTTGCTCTCAGCCAATCAGATGCAAGGATTTCAGTGGCTTATAACAGTTATTGCAACTTGTTATTGATAACAAGTTGTATGAAACGGGGCCCAGGTTTGTGAAAGGTCATATACCTATTCCATGTTTCACCAACTATACACGTAGCATTTCAGTCCAACCTTACCTGTGGGATCAATTTGGCAAGCAGAATAGTCCATGTAACTAGCATTCTGTAATTTCATAATGGTGATGCCTACATATATTGGTATTTATTTGGTAGTCAAAGAACTGCTATAATGTATACTAAAGTAAATTTAAGCCTCTGTATAATGAAAATTTGCTAGTGTACGCACTGCTACATACATGTAGACTAAGAGTTACATTAATATACTTCCCTGTCTTGCAAGTCTCACCTTATTTCTTTATAAATAGACATGGAATTTCTATTTGAACGTATCGACAAGAATTTGAGAATCTATCAATGATCCGTGCTTTTTATTAGCAGTATATCCACACATGTACTTCCAGACTGTTCAAACAAACCTTATCAATAGTTAATTAATTTTTTATTAATTTGTGCATCTGTGTATGTTATTTCTGTTCATTTTCCCCCCATAGTCACAATGATTTTCTAAAAATTTATACTTTAATACACTCTTATTCTCTTACAGGTGGTGGATATTATGAGAGTAAATGTTGACAAAGTTCTGGAGAGAGATCAGGCACTATCAGTCTTGGATGACCGTGCAGGTGAGTCACCAAGCCTCCTGAAATACTGCAGTTTGGTATTCTTAAGGACATCTTGTGTCAATTTTCAAACTATTTTGGTCAATTCTTAAAATACAGTGGTCTGTATTCTACTAATTCAGTAAAATGCTGTCTGAGACTTACGTCATATTTAACAAAGTGACACTCAGACCACAGTCTAACTCTCTTTGTTAAACTCAAGTTAAGATTGAACTTGTACCCATCATTGAGTTCAAATTTTTCTCATTTTAGACATTTTTGAATTAGAATATGGGCCTTTGTGTTTCCAAGGGCTCTTTTTACATTTCAAAGTATTTGAACGCTCATTATTGGACTCTCAAAACCCCTCTGAAATATCTATTTTACATAAGCCCCTCTGGATAATCTATTTCAATCTCAGAAATGTAGAATATTCATTTATACTTAAATTTTTGAACTTGTAATGTATCTGTATTTGTGTACAATTGAAAGTAATAACTGATTTCGCATGATTAATGTTTAATTTTTATATGATGTTCATGTGTTGTCCAGATGCCCTCCAGCAAGGAGCATCACAGTTTGAGACGAATGCTGGCAAACTCAAGCGGAAGTACTGGTGGAAAAACTGCAAGATGATGATCATCCTAGCAATTATCATCATTGTTATTTTAATAATCATTATCGGTGAGTACTGCATGTGGGATGGAAAAGGAACCATATTCCCCCCTAAAATGTCAGAATCCTGAGTTCCTTACTTTTGTTCTTATGCAGTGTAAAAAAAAATTATCTTATTTATTCAGCAGACCTCTTTTTTTTTAGGAGGGGGGGGGGGGGGGGGGGAACCGTGAGCATTCATATATTGTCTTTCTTTTATACTTCTTCTTTCAAAGAGCTCTCTTACATTGTATGTTTCTTTACACAGTTTTGCACACACACCCTGTGCTGTGTGCTCCTTTCACTTTCACTTATTTTTATTATTTTCTTTTTTTCCCCCTTTTTTTTTTCTTTCTCTATTTTTTTTGGTTTTTTTGGGGGGGTCAATTCTTTAATAAATTGTACCATGATTTTTGAGAGCTATATACATGTAAAAATCCAATATTATTGACTAATTTTGACCTGCTTCCAAATAACATTTCAAAAAAATTTGCACAGTGAATTAACCTAAACATAAACATTTTTTGTTATCGTTATTTTTAATTTTTTTTTGTCACTTATAACTATTTGCATTTCGAGAAGTGTCATTGCTCTGTCAATCCAAATTAACCAATTTTGACTACCGGTATTTACTTGAACTTTATTACATGCACCAGGAAAATAACAATTACCATATTTGCCATTACTGTTCAAACTTCATTGCCTGATAATACTTGTCTTTTATTCATTAAATTTCTCATCTTTTCATCATTTCATCATTTTTGGTCATCATTAATCCTTTTAACCACATTTAACTTTATCCACCTTTTTTTCTGGGGACATTTTATTTTTTAATGCATTTGCAGTGTGGGCTACACAAGCTTAGAAGGTTGGTAAGGGATGTCGTTAAGCAAAGTGAAGCATGTGTGTATGTGAATGTCATGAAAAGATTGTCTTGTTCTAGCTTTTCAGACCGTACATGTAGGGTGTTTGCAACAACATTTCCATGATACATGATCGTAGAGTCGGGGGCGGATCCAGGATTTAGTATAAGGTGGGGGGGGCACACAAATGCAAGTTTGTCAACTTTTGGCAAAGGTAGACCCGTATTTTTTGGGTCTTGCCAGCTTCTCGAAAAGTCGCTTAGTGGGGGGGGGGGGAAGGGGGGGCAAAAAAAAGAAACATTGCCAGACCTCCAAAATTTGCTCAGTGGGGGGTTATGAAGTTCCAGTTTCCCTCCATAATTCTCTGAAAAGCAAAAAAAAAGGTATTCGTTCCAAAAGGGGGGGGGGGGGGGGCCACAATCAACAAAAGCGTGAATCCTCTTTGGTCAAAATGCATACTTTTGCCCCCCCCAAAAGGGGGGGGGCACGGGTTGGAAGTGCCCCCCCTCCTGGATCCGCCAATGCGTAGAGTTATAGAAAAATAAAAAGTTTTATGCTCTTTAGATCTGATGAATAATTGTTCAAAATTTGGGGGGTCATTTTGTATACAGTTCCTTGTAGGGTTTTGTAATTTGAAAATCAGAAGGGGTTTTATAGATCTGTAGAAGCTTTTGATAAATATGTCAATAACAAAGTCAGATTGATTAAAAAAGCGACAAGTTTTAAGGCTGCACATGTTCGTTTCCCCAATAGATATGAAAATGAGAAAGGATGTAAATGCATATTGTCTGTATCAGTGCACATGATTTAGGATGGAATTAGAGCTTGAGTTGTGAAGTTTTAGTATTTGTGGCATGTTGTTTGATGGTCCTGTAATATCCGTCTACATTGACTTGCAGTAGACCAGACCAGTTCACAAATGTTTCAAATATTATGCATTGCTCTACAACAGTGCTTACAAGTGAAGACCCAGTAGCTTGCCAGAAGTTTTACGATATCACAACACCTCACGTATGCAAACTGCATTCTGACGGTAGATATACTGTACCTCTTTACATGGGAATGCGATAGGTATCACAGGCTCCTTGTGGGAAAGTGGCAGCTATGAATTTGAATGCATTTGTGAACCAGTCTATGGTCTCTGTATTAAGCCCCATTCCTTGATTGTGAACAGTTTTGACATTTTATGACCCAGAAAAATTCTTTCAGTTGATTTTTTTATTTTATTTGTGATCCAAACAATTTCAGATTTGTTTCCAAAAAAAAAAACAATTTTTAGCATTTTGCATGATTTGCATAAATCTAAATGGCCACATGTATGGGCCTATACGTGCTGTACCCAATGCTAACTGTGCTGTTAATCTTGTGTAATGATTAAAGTAGAACACAGATGATTTTAAATATTGGCTTAATACTTATTATTGCATAGATGGCATAAATTAAACAAGGTTATCCAAATTTAAAGCTTGGAAACATTTGAATTAATGATTATTATCAATTATAAAACGGTAAAATACAGCCCCCGATATAGCAGCTGAAAAGCTCCTTGAACGCTGCTGAGATGTGTGACGACACAAGAGGGGCGAGTCCTGTCTAAGCAGACGATGTCCCATAACATTATACACATTTTTCAGTGCCTGTTTTGTCATCTCCTCTTCACTTATTTCTCTTACTTGACTAGCGTCAGTCTTAATGTTAGTCTGTTGCCTCACTCTTAACTTCGTGTATGGTATTATTTTGATGAAAAATGCAGCGTTAAAAAAATAAAGGAATCAGTCACTTGTAAACAAAATAAGACGCCATTGTATTTTCAGCTGCTTGCACCGCGGCATGTTCGGCGTTTCAAGAGGGAACGAATACCATCCAGCTATTATTCGCAGGGCTTTTCAATTTGAAAATGGGGTTTATTTCATTGATCATTGACCCTTCTCCTGTGTATTTACAATCAAACGGTTTTAGTTATCAGAATCAGTTCACTTTCCCTTTTCGAATGGTGTGAAATAAGGTCATGTTTAAATGTACCAAACTCTTTATAATTTGATAAATAATTGCATTGCAATTACGTTCATTCATTATAGGACGTCGTCTGCTTAAGCAGGATCGATCCCTCGTATGACGACATCAAAACATCGCTATATTTCTGGCGAATCCTCGGATATTCCACATGCTGAGAAGAGCTTTTATTTATGTTGTTTTTATAATCATCATATACGCAGTTGACATAAAACTTATACGATTGCCATCTGTAAGCTTCCCAATTTCTAGTGATACATTAATTGCCATATTTGTGATTTTCTTGAGTGTTCTACTTTAACAATATTACCTAACTTCACTGTATCACAGGTTGCATTGCACAAGATGAACAACACATTGGATTTTAATATGCTAATTGCTCATGGTTGCCCCATGGGTATCAAAGCTGAAATTGTTTTGTGATCTCTTACGATTACAAATAAAAAAGCAACTTAAAAATAAAAAATTATCTGGGTTCGCTGTTGGCTGTGTATGAGCGTCATATGGACTATTAAAGTTCATGGAAAGTAGTACCGGTACCAAAAATTAGGTCAGAGTACGCATCTTTTGAGAAAGTTGACAGCTACATGTACATGCACCTGTCTTATTTAGTCAGTATTACATTTACTTCCATTGCAACTTTTATAAGGAGGAAAATGTACTGATCCGCTATGAAGATGCTTTTATGGTTGTATTGCATGTACATGTACGCATATAAAAAATACAATTTATCGTTATGATCATATCAAATATTTCTGCTGGTCCTTTGCCATCAGCTGTTTGATATTACATGTCTAAATGGATGTACTGGCACTTAAACCTTACTACACATGTACTGTACCAGTAATGTATTTTTTCTGAAGGCTACATGTCATGGTATTCATAATTATACCACTTTTATGTAGTGGCTATATTTATGTATTTATTTATTCACTTATGCTACCATGTACTGTCAACAAGGATGTCTTCTATTGAAATTAAATACTTTTTCAGGATGTGAAGAATACAAGTTCTGTAGCTGTTGTTCAGAGACTGAAATGTAGCTTGGTAGTAATATTTTATTTACCTTTAGTTGTTAACACTTTCACTGCCGATGTCACGTATATGTGACAGATAGACTTGTCATTTTCATTCACCAATTGCTTGACCACAGGAAAGGTATATGGTGGTCAATGTATATCTAAATTTTGAGCATAAATCAAGCATTCTAAATATATGATTATAAATATATTCTACCATAGAAACTTTCAGAGGATATTGCAGATTTTTAAAAAGATATTAGCTTATTTCAACATCAAACAATAGTAAACAAATGAGAAACCAAACAGTCATGGACACAAAAAGAAACTCAAATATAATTTTCAATAATTCTTATGCATAAAATAGGGTAAAGTAATAACATTTGGTATCATAAGAAATGGTAATATATTTTCTACAAGTTTTGTACACAACGTTTTGTGAAATAATAGATGGGTAATGAAGTGCAGACATTTGAAATGTACAGTAATCATTGATCACATTTTGGTAAAATTTTGAAGAGAGCTTAACCCCTTCGCACAGTAAGAGTTAAATTATTTAGGAATGCTAAAAAGCAAAAAAAAAACATTAATTGAATTACTGCTGGAATAAAGTACATTTTAAGCCTTTCGAGACAATTTACCACATTTTGTGGTTTGGCTCAATAACTTTTGATTCAGAGCTCTAAAAAATATACCAGATGCATGAGTAGAAAGAGCAAAAATTTCTACACTCACACTGTTCATATTTGGTGCATGACCATATTGCGTGTGATGCCAGGAATTTTAAAAACAAGAATAAGCTTTAAAATCCTTAAATTGGCAACACATTGAGATGTTCAAAATCATTGTTTTTCATCAAAATTCAGTTTTTTGCAACTTTTTGACAATATTAACAACTATCAGTATTTATATTTTTTCAAAGACATTTCACCTTATAAGAACCATGTAGCACTAAAAGAAAAATATTATTGTTGCCAATTTGAAGAACAAAATGTTATCAATTTTGCCTTGAATATTAAATTCCTGAAAGGGTTAAGGGATCTTTTGAAGGTGGCAGGACAAGTTATTTCTCTGATTCAAATTGGGATGTTTCAATACAGCCCAACTAAATTAGGAAACAAGCCTTGAATAGACTGCTTCGGTAAAGTATGCAAATTTTATACATACCTTTCAAACAAAGGTTGTTCTTGACAACCTGAAAGCTTGCCGGACATAGCAACAAATAATGTATGCAAACTTGATTCCAAGCATTGAGGCTCATTTATAAACAGCAGGTTCATGGAATAGCTCGTCACTAGGTGCTCGACTATATGTGCATAAATTTGCATAAATTTGTATACATTACAGAAGCGGTCTATTGACAAGATAATGATAAATGAATCAACCCAAAGTACCCAAAATTTGGGATGCGTACTGTGTGTGATACATGTATGTTAAGTAGAAATTTTGAAATAGTACATGTATTTCAATCACAAGAATTGTCATGTGCTGTATGTATGTTTATTCCTGTGACTTTGAGCAGAAAGATCACAAATCTCTGGGATTTTATGTTAAGGTTATTTTGGGATTGGAGGAAATCTGTTAAATCAAATTTCCGCGACGTGGAATGGCAAATGTTACCTATACAGGAAATACTCAATTAAGGTCCAAGAATTTTTACTACTTTTATTTCTCTCTCTCACTCTCTCTCTCCTTGTCAATTTAATTCAGATCATAGGTGTGTCACATGTACATGTCATTTTAATACCTTAAAGGTCCTTTTTGTTTGACATTGGAAGTGATATCTATAGAGCAAAATCAGACCAAACTGTAGTATCCAAGAAGAAAAGAAAGCAAACACTGTTGAAAAGTTTGTAGAATATTAAAATGACAAATTTACACTCTAGGGTAGAAGAGGGGGTCTTTAAAACCCTGAATGATAGTTACCTTGCATGTCTGTTCAAAACCTTAAAAAAAAACTGTATGTACAGTTTTGAATAGATTAATGCAGAATTCAGCCGACTTCCGAACATATGAGTAATATACTACAGTGTACATGCATTTAAATGTAGAAATGATTTATTATTTATTTTTCATTTTTGGTTGTACATGTGAAAGCTGAGATTGAAAGTGTTCTGCATTTTGTTCATGTAGTCATGTGAATATGTGCATATTGATTAATATTCTCTTCTACTAACAATTCTCTTGTACGAACATTCTAGTCACAGCTGTTTGAAATTTTGCATTGTAACATCCATGTGAATAATGTATTTGCCTGATATGCATACAAGTATGGTTACTGCATGCCTGTTAGAAAGGATAATATGCATGATGAAGTTGATAGTTAAAATGATGGATGATTATGCCTGACCAACTCTTATAATATGTGTGGAGCTCGCTTTTTTATACTCTATTAACTTATTACATTTTAAAACTAAACATAACTGTGACTGCACATGTCGCAAAATGTAGAAATTTAAACCTTATTCTCCTATCTGTTACTACATGTAGCTTCATGTTTAATTTTTATGTTTGCTTTCCCTCCTAGTTACATTTTTGTAGTTTGAATTTAATTGCTGAAAAATGTTGTCTTTTTCTATGTTGTCTGTCTTCTGCCCCTGTTCTAGTGATTTTGCCTTTCAACTGAAAATTCCTCAGTTACCATTGTGACCAACACATGGAATGTAAATGAAGAACTAGCTCGGGGGGTGTTTCATGAAGCAGTTCGTAAAGTTATGAACGACTTGAATATGAAGTGCCAGATAGGATGCCCAAAGTTTTTCCTGATGTTTTAACAAAGTGTGACTGTATTTCCAATAACCTCAATTAAAAAATGTACTTTGCATTAAAAATGTTAAGAATGTTAATCTACATTAACTTTAGTTGATGCAGTTCAAAATGATTGAGCATCCCATTTGGCTTGTCATATATAAGTCATTCGTAAAATTGTGCGTAACTTCACGAACAGCTTTATGAAACACCCCCTGGCCTCCCTACTCCCCATACCATACGCCTTTACATCCACCCCTACCCCCCCCCCCCCCCCCAATCCCCATCCTGACCTCCCCATCCTGACCTCCCCATCCTGACCTCTGACCCTGACCCTGACCCCACTGAAATTCAAAGAACCATGCTTGTAAGCTTTATCTTTTTTTTCTCTCCCTCTTTGGTTTTTCTTTCATTTTTACAGTCTCTATCGTGCAAAGCCAAAAAAAATAAGTAAAGCTCACACACAGGGAACGAGCACCAAGGGAAAAAAAAAATCAGCACAGAATCTCATTAAGTCATCTTCCCCCGCCAACTCAGACTCATCGCCACAGGGTCAAAGGTCGCCCCTGGTAATTTGTCATAGGTGAAAGGTCATCAGCTGCACACTGAACCTTGAGAGGCAAATACCGATAGATCCCTGTGATTGGTCACCTCTGCATTTCTGTAAACTATCATGGGGAAATCTATTTTCAAAAAAGGTAACCGGTGTATTTAAGAAGAGTGTTAGAAATCCAACAAATGGTTAGGGATGAAATAATATATATCTCTCATTTTAGTTTTTACTAATTTCCTTTTGGATCAGTTTCATGGCCCGCAGCACAAAAATTTCAGAATATATCAGGCCAACCATGACGAATATGGTTTTAATGTCATTATTATCGTTGTTATTATATCATTCATATAATTATTGTAAGTGATTACTATTCATTATCATTGATAATATTATTGTTGAGAACAGTACATACCCATTTAGAAAAGGGCTCAGAAAATAGAGAAAGCGGTATTCATGCAAGGAGTTCAGTGAATCAACTACATTGAACTGTATAGATGTACATCGTCCTGACTTTTAGCGTTTGAATCCATGGGCTACAGCTCATAAGACTGACATGTGGGTGTCATGGGCCTTCTGACAGTTACTCCTAAGGTTCATGAGAAGTGACATTGTCCGTCTCATGGGCTGCTAGTCTTGTGGGCTGTTGGTGTTGTGGGCCAGACCAGGTGTGCCCAAAGCAAGCAACGCAGGAAGTGCACTAACCGCTGGTCGCACTTTTATTAACGTTATGAACCTGCTTAAACTGAACCTGTGTAAATTGTTAATTCAGAGTTGAAGTTGCATTGAGAAGGAACAGAAGCAGTAAATCAGAATTATCCTTTTTGGCTGCTATTAGTTACTCTAGTGTTGGTCATATTTCTAGAGCATTGTATGATCTGTATGAAGAGAAACTAGTACTAAGAGAAGCACTGCAATTGTGCATGCACGTTATTAGTTGGCAACATTGAAGCATACATAGACATGTATTCAGATGAAATTGTACCCCGCGTTTTTGGATAAACAACTCGTGTTTCGTGCATAATTCGTAGTTGACAGGGCTGAATCTTTTAATAGAGCAGATATGAAAACGATCTGCTGCGTTCTTATACATCGTGTCTATTTTTGAGAGGTATACTCTTGAGTCAGATCACAAAAAGTGGATGACGGTCAACTTTTACAAAACTTTTAAAATTGTCTTCAAGCAGACAATGAAATGAGATATTCAGCTTATATATCACTTTATTTTATGTTGCCCTCTTTACATTTAATTATTCTAATTTCTTTACTTTCTGAGCCCTTTTTTAATACATTTGTTGTAATTCGTAGGTTGTAGCGCATATATTTGTAATAAATAAATCAATAAAAAGACAATGAAACAAATATGTGGTTATTGTATGACAGCGAAAAAAGAGAAATTTTAGCTATGTTATTCTGTGTATAGCAGTTATGACTTGTTATTTAGAAAATACATGTACATGTTATTTAAATAAGAGAAGAGAAATTTAAGCATGTATGTGAATTGTATGTATATATATTCTCCTTTAAATCTGCAATCCAAATAACTATATGTAAAGTGTTTTTTGTTTTAGTATATTCATTGTTAGATTTGTATCTTCAACAAAAAAATATATTGTATGATTGTTGTTAACCAAGATCAACACCACACCCTATTATTATCTATATTGGTAAAAAAAAATGTTTTAATAATTTTTATTGCATAACGTAGTATGTGTTGCCATATGTAGTAAGTATGCAAATTGTTTAGCATCATGTAGATAACATTTATGATTTGACTCTTTCAAGAATTTGTTTTTTCAGAGAATTAAGCTTCACATAAGTAATGTTAATTTTTGACATTCATCATTCAGAATATTTTCTCTCCATTTTTGTAAGAAATGGTATATTAATATACAGACTTTAAAATATTAGTACATGTTTTTGTATACAGGCTTTTCTTCCCTATAGAAATGCAAAAGTGCAATAAATGCATAATTGATTAGAAATAAATTAATGAAAACGGTCCCAAGGATTTATCTATGAATATGAAGAAGAAAAAAAAACCCTCAGATGAAGCGCACATATTTTTTATTTTGACAAATTGCAAAACTAAATTGGGGATGTTCACAACATTTTTTTTTTTAAACTTATGTGTCAAGCTACACATGGTATTTTCATTTAACGTTCAAATATTTTCTCTCTTTATTTGTAATACATGGTTAATTTATTGAAAAAATAATCAAAATGCCGTCTTTTTAATTTCCTGATATACAAAAGTGCAATAAATGCATACCAGATCTCTTTCACATAACTCACCCAAAAGTGTGATGATGGGATACCTCTATTGGAATCCCAGGGTCGTACAGAGTATTGAAAAACACACACAAAAATTAATGATAAAGATAAGAACACTTTAAACAGACTTGACCCTTTTTTAAACCTGAACTGCTTTTCTAAGAGTATGACATTTGAAGTATTCTGAATGTACTTGAAACAATCCCTTGATACAGTACATGCTTGCCCAATTCAACTAGCATCTCTTCAAGTTCATGCATGTTTGACAATACCTTGCCTTTGCTCCAGAAATAAAGCATCCGTTGAGAGCCAGAAGGGTGTTATCTCTGTGTTTAATGATGTGCGCTAATGCCCTTCTGGCTGTCACAAGACAAAAGCTTTCCCCTTGAAACTTGGAGCATTATGCACATGCTGATACAGAACACCACATTAGAGGTAGAAGGGGGGTTATGAACTTCCAAGGGCTTTTTGATTTATTTATAAGGGAAGCGCAAAAGTTTAGTGAAGGGAATATTTGTAGAACGTCCACAAGAGTTCCTATGATTCACATTTAATCATCTCCCAACTTTGAAGTTACAATGTAATATCTACTATTTTAGCACTTCTATTTTACTTGTATATTATTCCAACTTTCAAAATGTTATTGCTATTTGGATGATTTTCGATTTTGCTGAAATGGCTGTCCCAAAGAATAGCAAATATATGGCATTCTTGTCATCTTTAATTCTATTTTTTTCTAATGCAGATTAAAATGAGAAACCAAGGGTTGTGCACCAATGTAGCACATGTACTTTAAAGTAGAATGTAAGTTGTATTCACCACTGAAGATACAGGCAGTGTCAT
This sequence comes from Heliocidaris erythrogramma, assembly GCA_025617745.1. NCBI lineage: Eukaryota > Metazoa > Echinodermata > Echinoidea > Camarodonta > Echinometridae > Heliocidaris > Heliocidaris erythrogramma. Next base: position 17,582,871 of record CM046865.1, on the reverse strand, counting down.
TTTGGAGGTATATGTATCATCTGTGTAAATACATGTATACTCCTCAAGAGACGAAAACTTAATCACCTCTTTAAAAAATAGCATGCAAAAAATCAGACAACATGAGGTTGGACTGAAATTGTGTTTAAAGAATGATTATCAGTTGTGTTCAAGTGAGTACTTCTTTTCCTAAAATATTGCATCATGTGGAAATTTTAAAAAGTTAAGTTTACATTCCATTTATTGATTTTGCAAGTTGAAATATGTTCTTGAAATAGTGCCCCTCTGTAAGAACCATGGAAGTATAACAGTGCATCTGCAAAACAACACTAGTCCCAGACTACCAATTACATGTATGTTCAAACTAACTGAAAATCCAACACTTATCCTCATGTACTGTACATGTAAATGTACCTGCGCAAGTTTAGAAGGTAAAATATCACTTAATACTATCTTTAAATACTATGATCTTACTCAAACTATTTGTAATTGAACTATGTGGAGTGATGCAAAGAGTACTTTGTTTGCCAAGTTTTGTACAAAATACAACCCTTTGTCCATTTTCTACAAGAATTTCAAACCGATGTGAGATCCACTTGGTCTTCGATGAAACACCAATGTAGCGATTGGGCAGTTGTTGCCCGGATCAATGGGACACCGGATTTAAATTTCTGGTAGGAAGAGGGTCGAATTAACATTCCATCAAGAAGTCTATTTCTTTGCGTGGCAGAAGATTAGCAGTCAGTGTTCAACTTTCCGCTCTTGTATAATAAATATGTATACATATTATATATTGAAGATAATGAGAAATACTAGTAGCTATAACTAGAGATTTGAATCGGTGGAAATTGTGTCAACTTCTGTTTTGGTTTGATTTTATTTTTTCCTATGTTACCTGACACTAGAAATTTGATATTCAAAAGAGGTTTTGTTGTTGTTTCTTTCAGAGTGTCTCCTATTGGGTTTTATTTTATAGATAGAGCAGGCATGGTCTCGCTAATTGTACATGTTCGGCAGTGAAATAATATTCAAGGTAGCTCACTAAGAAATCGGGAAGGATGGGAAATGTGGATGTTGATGTATTTAGGTGGCACATAGGGCCTATGAGGAGTTATGCATCATCACTATACTGATTGGCCTACTGCAAAAGAACCATTGTACATCCCCCATCTTCAAAAATTGAACAGATAATTTTGTCTGTTGAGAGCCATAAGGACATTAACTCTATGTAAAGTCATATGATTTACAATGTAATGTCCTTTTGGCCTTCACCAGGTGATATTTTCTTGAGGCCTATAAAAGAATATAGAGTTCAAAGGGGCTCAAGCACCCCCACTTTTTTTTTCTCAAACCATCTGACATCCATGTGTGGAGCCATGATATTTTGGCACTTCGCTCACCGTCATCGCCCCCATTTGTAAAAATTATTCAACACTGCATAGTCTGGAGGGTGAAAGGATTTTTGACAAAAATACCTGTATCAACTTTAAGTATTAACCTGAAAGGAGGGGAAAATTAACAAAAAGGTATGTACTTGTATTTCAGCAAAAAGCTAAGAACTTTGAAATTCTGTTGTTGAATTCAGGAACCCATGCTCTTTTTAAGAGATCAGAATGATATTGATACTGAAGGAGTATGTTACATCTTATTAAGGCACTTTTCAATACAAGGGGGAAAAAGGGAAACTAGTGATCTCAGTTTTACTGAATTAGAAAGTGGTTCTGATTTTACGTCTCTTGGGTTAATGTTAAAACTGCCGTGAATGTGCTTTTTTCCCCAAATACAAACAATAATATTGGGATTTTAAACAAACACTGAACCTTAAGTGCATGTTGAAAGTTGTTCCTGGTATTCAATTTAGTATTAATGTTGTATCTTTATATCTCAGTGTAAGAAAAGTAAGAATAAGCAATGAACTAAAAACAAATTACATTCATGTTTAGCTTCCACATTTGCAGTGAAAAACTATTTGTTCTAGAAAAGTCACCATTCGTATGAGTAAAGAAAATATTAAATGTATATTGTATTTGTGTTACATGTTAATAAACATGATTGTGATGAAAAATAAAATTCAATGTATTTGTCATATATATATTTGATCACGATAAAGAAAAGATATTTATTGATTCTATCGTCCCCCTCTCGGAGTATGAGAGTACGATAGATGTTCCCTTGCTGGTTATAGTAGCAATACATTTAGCTTATCAGCAAGCAGAAAATTGACTCTGAGTTTCTGTTAGTGACAGATTAGAAGTTCTCACTTGAGTTCTCACTACAGGAGTAGTGAATTTGTTTTTACTTCGTTCATTTACATGAATGATTACAGCACATTTCTTTTTAATTGTTTGCTGGTTCAAAACATGCTATCTGTACTCGCATTGGCGGATCTGGGGGGGGGGGGGAGGGGGCACTTCCGGCCCGTGCCCCCCCCCCCCCCCCCTTGGAAGAAAAGTATGCATTTTGACCATAAAGGACCCGCCCTTTTTTCGACTGTGCCCCCCCCCCCTTTTAGAATGAAAACCTTTTTTTTCTTTGTTTTTTTGCTTGTCAGAAAATTATGGAGGGAAACTGGACCCCCCTAAGCAAATTTTGGAGGTCTCCCCCCCCCCCCCCCCCCACTGAGAAGTTGGCAAGACCCAAAAAAATATGGGTCTACCTTTTCCAGAAGTTGACAGATCTGCATTTGTGTGCCCCACTTATACAAACGGGGTCTGCTCGCTAGTCATAAGGACCGCTATTCATAAAAAAAAATTATTCATAAGGACCGCTATTCATAATAAGACATAAGGGTTGCTATTCATAAGGGTAATTATTCATAAGGACCGCCATTCATAATAAGACATAAGGATCGCTATTCATAATATGGAAAGAGGGTCGCTATTCATAATACCAAATCAGGGTCGTTAATCATAAGGGTCCCTATTCATAATACGAAAATAGGGTCGCTATTCATAAAGGTCGCTATTCATAAAGGTCGCTATTCATAAAGGTCAATATTCATAAGGGTCGCTATTCATAATCGAAGAAGAGGGTCGCTATTCATAATCACAAAAGAGGGTCGCTATTCATAATCACATAAGAGGGTCGCTATTCATAATCGGAGAAGAGGGTCGCTATTCATAATCACAAAAGAGGGTCGCTATTCATAATCACATAAGAGGGTCGCTATTCATAATCGGATAAGAGGGTCGCTATTCATAATCACAAAAGAGGGTCGCTATTCATAATCACATAAGAGTGTCGCTATTCATAATCAAAGAAGAGGGTTGTCATTTAAATCAAATAAGAAAGGGATATGGAGGAAGGACAACCCAAGGCCCAACGGTATTGTATTTAAGAAAGCTCTATACAATGCATTTCCGGTTTTTGTCAAATATATCCCTATTTTCTAAAAAAGTGAACTATATTTATCAATACTCCCCACACTTTGAAAGGCGCTTTGCCAGTGCCTTAAGAATTAAAAAAAACGATGTCTAATCCATACATCTACGTGGGAGGAGAGGACCCCCCCCCCCCCCCCCCCCCCCCATCCACACACCCACATACACTCAGACATGTGCTTTGTTTTTAATATTGGAGTGACATTGCCACACCTATTTTACAGTTAGGGGAAGTACTGGTTGTCTATTTATGTACCCTTTTCGTTCTTTCTTTTTTCTTTTTCCTCCTCTCTCTCTCTCTTCCTCTTTCCTTCCTTTTCCAGCTTCTTGTTTCTTTGTTTCTGCATGGTTTTCTGCAAGACATGGACCTCTTGCTTGTACTCTTATTTCCTTATGTAAACTGTTTACGTAGATTTATCATGGAATAATTATTGTCATGCCTCTTTATTCTCAATGTGTTAATATATTTTTGATACATGTGCATTAATATATTTTTCTGTATTCATTCTTATCCATCACGTGCAGTTTTTTATGCTTGAAATTGGGAAATCAGATTGTAACACAATTTGTATCCTTGTTGCATGACAATAAATGAATGATTGTATCATCCAGATCCTCCCGTTTCTCAACTCCTGTGAAGACCTAATCCTTAGCCTTTATCTCAAGTTCCAGCAATCGTCCATTTGGGGGGAGATGAGGGGAAAGTTGGGCGGGGAGGGGGGGGGGGGATTCTCGTAGGGGGTAGTTGTCCTGGAGATTAGTTGTAGGGGTAGTTGTCCGGATACGGGCTTAGAAATTGCCGCGAAAAAATTGTTTTCGTTTTTATTTTGGGGTGGGATAGTAATATTTTCATAATACGTGATTTTAGTAACGTACAATTCATTGGCATCTACTGTTTTTACAGTGTGCCCTGTTTATGGGCATGGATGGGAATGAAATATGCCCTCCCACGGTTGGGACTTTCAAATTTCCCCGAGTTAAAAATCACCTCTCAGAGCATTTGAGTAATTACTAACTTATTAATTTCATTATATTCTTTGAAATCTTTATTTCGGTCTTCCTTATCATAATCTTAACAAAAATCATAACAAAAATTATCACCATGTTGATCGATCGTGATCCTATGAATAATAATCATCATGGTCATCCTCCTCCTCCTCCTGATCATATTATTTGATCATGTCATTTATTGAAGGTGAATTATTGCGGGGGGTGATACAAGCCAATCCTACAGGCCACCCCCCCCCCCCCCCCCCATTACAAGGGCATGCGCATCATGTATTTTCTATGTTTGTTTGATCTTAATTCAATTCTATCAAATTTATTCCCATTTCTTTATACTGTAAAGCATATTGGTTGTATGTAAACAACCACAGGACCAACGGCTTTAACCCTAATAGAGCCGGGTTATTTAGACCCATCTCACAGCCGGAGGTGGGGGCTGATTCCGCCCCCTAAGATCTCGGCCGTCCACCGCGCATTCGCAACGAAAATCGGCACACACGTCGCCAACCACGTAATCTACAAAACTGTATAGTCAATTTCTCCGAAAAATTTAATAACTAATTAATTATGCTAATTTATGCATTAATTTGCTCTAATTAATTAAATAAAGCCCCAAAACTGCTAATTTTTGGTATAGAGACTCTTTGTCAGATTCTGATCAAATAAACCGGTAAAAATCCTTTTTTTCTTATGTTTTTTATTGTTTTTTTCGATGGAATTTGTTAATTGTTTTTAAACAGTAAAAGTAAAAATAATGAAACATTTATGAATTTTAGCTGGAAACACATTTTGGATTGGATTTGTACACGAAATCACGTTTTTGAACAATTTTGGGTCTGACATGCACTTACGAAATGTTGGGTAACTCCGGAACCGCGCGCGCGGACATCACAAATTTGGTCTCAAAAGTTGCGCAAGACTTGAAAGAAAAAAGTAGTGAAGCGGCGTGGTGACTGCTTTTCGCGATGCGAACATATTACGCGAAACGTCGAGGGGGGGGGGGGGGAATCCGCCCCCGGGCCTATTAGGGTTAAGTCCTCTCCGAGGGACTTGAGGTTAATGCCTTACCAAAGGACATGAGTGCATCCTGGTTTCAAACACGCATCCTTCAGTTACAAAGCCACTGTTCGACCTCTGAGCTATCTCGCCTATCTCTGAGGATTATGGACATGATAGAACAACACCTACTACAGCACCCCCCCCCCGCCACCCGCACACAGACTATGCCATTTATGAATTGCTTTGACGAACATTGTCAGTACTATGCAGGGAGGGGGAGATTCCCCCATAGAGTTGTTAGGGGTATGTAACTATATGGTTTTCCCCCTCCCGCGCGAAGTGCGAAAGCTCTGACGTTTTATAGCAAATCTGAGATAAAGATAATGGCTCGTCGCAATACTGCACTGTATGTAACAGGGGTGGGTACATGGAGAGGGGGGGGGGGGGGGGTCCCTCTGAAGTTTTGTAGCAAATTTGAGAGAAAGATAAAGGCTCGTACATGTAGCACCTCCTTTTAGGCGGAAAGTTAGTTCGACACCCACGCAATGCTGCACTGCATGTATCAGGGGTGGATGCATGGATGGGGAGTTTATACTTCCCCTCCCCGCGGGAAACGCGAAAACTGACGCAAATTTCGTAGCTTTTATCGTTCTCTTCCTCCGCTTCCTCACGCTTTTTCGCTCTCGCCTGTTTTTAAGGGGTGTATTTGTTTCATCGCCCGTCCCCATATTGGCTCGACACAGCCGTGGGGTGTCTAGATCCCATCCAATATTATTATTTTTGTTCTTTCATATTTGAGTGTTCATTGAACAATGAAAATCATATTTTATTTTGACAAATAATCCTAACCCTAACCTATTCTTCGATTATGAATAGCACCCCTCTTTCGTGAATATGAATAGCGACCCTCTTCTTTGATTATGATTAGTGACCCTCATGTTCGATTATGAATAGCGACCCTCTTCTGTGATTATGAATAGCGACCCTATACTTCGATTATGAATAGCGACCCTCTTCTCTGATTATGAATAGCGACCCTCTTCTTTGATTATGAATAGCGACCCTCTTCTCTGATTATGAATAGCGACCCTCTTCTTTGATTATGAATAGCGACCCTCTTCTGTGATTATGAATAGCGACCCTCTTCTCCGATTATGAATAGCGACCCTTATGAATATTGACCTTTATGAATAGCGACCCTTATGATTAACGACCCCGATTTGGTATTATGAATAGCGACCCTGTATCTGTATTATGTATAGCGACCCTTATGACTTATTATGAATAGCGGCCCTTATGAGTAATGACCTTTTCTTCGATTATGAATAGCGACCCTCTTCTCATATTATGAATAGCAATCCTTATGAATAATGCTCCTTATGAGTTTATGAATAGTGACCCCCTTTTCGCTTTATGAATAGCGACCCTACAGGTATAGGAAATTACACGTTATGACTAGCGGTCCTTATGAGCCACTGATCCTTATGACTAGCGGTCCTTATGACTAGCGAGGTTACCCCATACAAACTCCTGGATCCGCCCCTGTATAGAGTACCGAAGTATGACGTCATCAAATTTTGATTTTGATTTTGATTTTGATTTTTTTTTTTTTTTTTTTCAGTATTTTTATGACCATATTTAGGTAGAGCATGATGGAAAACGTTCACACATCAAATTTGACATGAATCGGTTCATGGTGGCCCAAGGTATGGCTATATGAATATCTAATTAGCCCCATTGAAGTCGGTGTAAATTGGCCTGGTTCTTAACAGTTTAGAACCAGGCCAATTTAACACTGACTTCAATGCGGCCGTATCTTGGGGCCCAATGAGCCAATTGCCATAAAATTTGGGATCTGGATGTTTTTCACCATGTTCCTTTGAGATATGGTATAAAAAATGCCAAAATGAAAAAATTGCTTTTTGTGACGTCGTCACTTCGACACTCTATACTCGTGCATGGTAAACTCAATTCAGAATCATTGTAAGCCAATTTCTCTTAAAATGCAACACACCAGACTCAGAGTTGGCTTTTAATGACATTTTATTTCATTTTAATACATGAAAGGAATGTTTTTCATTTTTGTTTACTAACAGCGTACTTTTTTTGTGTAAGTATCTGAATTGAATTTTACAAGCCCCAATAATAGAGATTTTGGTTTGACCAGCAAGTGCTATTTTCTGGTCCTGTTTACAAGCTTTTATCATGTTTCGAATCTGTAATATTTCTTACATATTCTTACAGATAGATGTTGTATAATATGTTATTGTTATTAGTGAATAAAATCAATCTTTCGATCAAAATTTGGGAATGAGCGGGAGAGAGAGAGAGAGAATTAAAGGAGAATTATCCCCACGAGACTTTTATCTGCATGTGCTTGCAAACTAACCACCATCATCACCATCGATCATCAATACTATACATAATAATAATAATAATAATAATAATAATATGAACATTTGTATTGCGCCGGTATCCATCATGAGAGATGCTCATGGCGCAGATTATTATTATCCCCGGTCATTGGATTCTGGCACGCCCGCACACAGTGTATGCACATTCTCCACTCCCTGGGGAGCATTCCAGCCAGGCGTCTGTTAAGCGCACACATGCTAAGCAAAGGACATTAGCTTTCGCCATCCTACCGGTTACCTATTTAACACCTGGGTGGAGAGTGGCAAATGTAGATTAACGTCTTGCCAAAGGACGCTAGTGCTGCGGTGGGATTCGAACTCCGGACCTCGTGGTTCACAGTCCGGGGACTTATCCACTGATCCACAACACCTCAACATATATGTATCATATACAAACCACCACCTCTTCCGTTTTGGTCTTGTCTCGACTAACTTATGCTCATTTTGCGAAACAGAAGAAGAAACATATAAACATTTATTCTATACTTGTGAATTTGTACAATCAGTGTGGGAAATGTGCACAAGATTTTTAGATTTTGAAATACATAACTATAGTTGGGAGGAAATTCTGTTTGGGAAGGAGGAGAGAAATAAAGGAAAACATCAATTAATGAATCACGTTCTAATTCTTGTTAAATATCTGATTTATAGAATTAGAAAACTTAAAAAAACACCTTCATTTAATGAAATAAAGAATAGTATTGTAGGGGATAAAGTAGAAGAAAGGAAATTGGCAGCAATGAGGGGGACTCTTACTATCCATTTTTCTAAATGGGAAAACCTGAATATTAGACAAACAATTGGAACCCAGAGCCAGTCGTCCACCGGTTAAGGGGGGGGGGGGGGGGGTAAGGGGGAGGTTGGGGGGGGGGGGGGTAAGGGGGAGGTTGGGGGGGGGGTAGGGTAGGGTTGTTTGTTTGTTTGTTTGTTTTTTTTAAAGAAAACTTTCTCTCAGGACAACAGTACAAAGGGAGTATAAATTACGACATTGCAAAACAAAATTGTTGCATTATACAACTGGATATGTTTATCTCATTAAGAATTAAGTTGTTTTTTTTTTTTCTCTGGAACTTATGAAATTTTATTTGTATGATGTATGGAAATTGATCATGTAAGGAAAAAAGGGGGAAACGCTTGTCAGTAGGAGAATTAAGAGTATATGATTAAGGATATCAATTTATCCGGTTTTTGTTTATGGATTTTTTTCTTCAATATTCAAGTAATGTTAATTTCTTTTGAAGCCTTTTGTTAGACGAAAATTTATATTGTTTTAGAATATCATATTTGTAGTATGTGTTATATACGATGATTGTAATTTGTACCATGATTGTAATTTGTTTCAAGAGAGAAAAGAATAAAAACTGATTATAATAAAAAAAAAATATATTATCATCACCACCACTATCATTCTCACATCATCATCCGGGATCATCATCACCTTTATAAACAACAACACCATCATCATCATCACCACCATTATCATTCTCACCATCACCATCATCATCATCTTATACTTTTATAGTCATCGTCATGATCATCATCTTATCGTCTGTTCGTCATCATCACATCATCAATTCATCAAAAAGACGTTGCGTTGGATTACAAAATTTGCATCCGTCAAGCAATGACGTCATAGATGTAAACATGGTGGATCAGCGATGAGAATGAAACACCCATACAATCCTTTACCAAACGTCATGGAAAACGACTCTGAGGTGACGTTTAGCGTTAATCAAAGGGACACAGAAGCAACAGAGAATCAGAGCAGGATGGCGAATGGAAATGGAGTTGAACCTAGAAGGATGAGATACCCATTTTGTATTGTTTGGACGCCGATCCCATTTCTGACGTGAGTATACTTCAGTCCCACATGTTCAAATATTCGTATCGTAACAATCTACTATCTAGTTTCGAAGAAGGAGGAAGTGGGAAGTGGGGGGGGGGGGGGGGGGGGGGGGGGGGTGCGGTGATGAGCCGGGTGGGGCTGGAAATTTGACAATATGAAGTGTTACATTGTGAGTCAAAGAATGGTATCCTATTTCATGATGATGTGAAAAAAATCATGGCCATATCGTGAAATCTGTCTCTAGAGACAAAGTATTCCGTACCTGAATTTCCACACACACTGCGGTTCACTGATTTTCAATGGATCTCTTTGTTCGATGCGAAACGAGCGTATTGCACAGCTAGCTATCAGCTACTCTCTCAACAGCATTTATTTAGTCAGTTATAACGATTTCACATCGAGATCACATCTTTATATACTTATCGTCTTTTCTGTCACCACTTTTTAAACGAAATTAACTGTAATTAACCTGTATATTCCATCAACTCCTCTTTTCCCTCCTCTTCAAAACCACTCTGCCACTTTTAGACAGTTACCTATTCACGCAATAGATCAATACATGTATTTCATATCGAGATCACATCTCTATAATTATACTTATCGTCTTTTCTGTCACCAGCGCGTGTTAAAGCATTGCAAAAACCCATAGGCGGAGACAGAAAAGACAATTAGGTATAGACAGTCTTAATCTTATCGTCTTTTCTGTCTCCGCCTATGGGTTTTTGCAATGCTTTAACACGCGCTGGTGACAGAAAAGACGATTAGGTATAGACAGTCTTAATCTTATCGTCTTTTCTGTCTCCGCCTATGGGTTTTTGCAATGTATATGTGATCTCGATGTGAAATCGTTATAACTGACTAAATAAATGCTGGCCTCAGACCCAGTGTTGAGACTAATCGCTTGTCAGAAGAAATCTTGTACCCCAGATCTTTTTTGTCTCCGGTGACAGATTTCACGATAATGCCAAAATCATTTATTGGTCTCCAGGGACAGGTTTCTTGAAACCGTCAGACATAAGTAATTTTTTGGACATCCCATAGAAAGTGTGTGTTAAAGAATCATCGCATATTTTCAGTGGAATGTCCATGAACTTCAACTTAATACATGGACATGCATGACTGTTTTGAAGAACTGGCACCAGAGCTCCACAAACATTATTACATTAAAATTATAATTTGGTTTATTCTACTTCTATTAAAAGTGATCTACATGTAGATCGAAATCTAATAGGCTGATTTCAATTTTCATTTTGCTGTGTTATTGTTTTGAATCTGCAGCTGGTTGTTTCCTTTCATCGGTCACATGGGTATTGCAACATCACAGGGAATCATCAGAGATTTTGCTGCTCCTTATTATGTTTCTGTAAGTCCTTAACCCTTTGGATACACTTAAAGTTTGATATTAGACACATCAAATCCAGCTGAGTTATATCCCAGTCTTAGTGTTTGAATGGTTAGGTTAAAGTCAGATAAATGTTTCTATTATTGTTTGAACAGTATATATAAATAAGCACCTTCGTAAGTGATTTGTGAACATCATAAGATATTCAAAGGGCAATCCAACCTTGGTGATAAGATGTTTTGTGTGAAAGAACAAAAATGAGAAAAACGGGATGGTGATAGTTTGAAAAAATCTGACAAGGAATAAGAAATTTATAGATGTTTGAAAGATGAGATGACTACATCATGTATTCCAAACCCAAATTGGTAATTTGTTGGATCGATTGTGACATACTTGCGGACAACTCTCCCGTTTGTCGTACACAAAATTTTCATTAATTTGCGGTTTTCTCCAAAGCGCCTATAACCTTGGGGCAGTACTCAAATTATATTGGAGATAGCTTATTGTTGTACATCTAGGTCTACATGTACATGAAAGAAAAAGATCCTACTGAGTAATACATTTTGAATAAAAATGACATTATAGTCATTTTGTGTGTTCCTGTATTTATCATCTCCTTTATTTTGCCTAACGTTTCCAGGAGAATGACATGGCTTTTGGCAAACCTACCAAGTACTGGGTTCTGGAATCCTCACAGGCTAAACCTGGAACTTGGGATGCGTCTGTCCATGAAGCATCCGAGGAATATAAAACCAGAATGGTATGTATGATTGTATAGTCATGATCATAATTATTCTAAAACCAAAAACTCCAAATTTGTGACAGTTTCATGCCACAGAACATTTTGGGATGAAATGTGAGAGAATGAGGTCATGGAGTGAAGGTATGGGGAGGGATCATATCACCATTTTCCTTTCATGGTGCCTTTTGCTTTTCCCTTTCTTTTTAAATTTTTGTTTATCTTTGCCATTCAATTGATGGTGCAAGTGCCCCCTCTCCCAGCTACTCTGCGGACTTTGTCTGTGATATTAAACCTGAGAATCCACATAAGCTCCCTTTATTCCCATCAGTTGACTTTTGCTTATTTTCATGGATGTGTAGTTTGCAACTTTACACAATATCCCTTTTTTTTGGGGGGGGGTGTTTGTTTGTTTGTTTGTTTGTTTGTTTTTGTGTGTGCTCTTATTCCCTTATTTATACTGGTATATCTTATGATGGACTTGGCTTTTGTCAGAATGTTTTTATTATGCGTCACTTATGTTTGTGATTTTATTTTTCTTTTTCTTCTTCTCCTGCATAGGACTATATTATTTTACTGTATTACAATCTAGCCCCTGTGTCTTCCTCTGACCTCCTTTTTCTATAACATTTCCACTTTCTCACACTTTCTTTTTTTGGTTCTTGACTTCAATCCATCTACAGCATAATCTGTTTTGTGACAACTGCCACTCACATGTAGCCATGGCCTTGAATCTAATGAAATATAAAGGAAGCACATCATGGAATATGATAAAACTTTGCTTTCTCATGCTGGTTCATGGAAAATATGTTGGGTAAGTTTATCATTTAGATATATTCTCTCTCTCTCTCTCTCTCTCCCGCTCTCTCTGTCACTCTCTCTCTCTCTCTCTCTCTCCATATCTCTGTCTTACTGTACCTTACAGGTAATACCTACAGATTTTTTTTCAGGGGTAGCTCTTTTGTCATGTACAGGAGTTCTTTTAATAGCTAAAGATAAAGTTGAGTTTTTGTCATGAGAATGAATTGTGAAAGAACTGTCTCAAAGCAATTGGGAAAAAGGCTGATTCACATAAGCATTGGTGTTTGCTGTAATGCACAGCACACAGAAATGTGTATATGGGACTACATACACATGTTTGGCCCAAACATTTCAGCTGTTTCTTGTCATATTTCAAATATAAGGGCATTTGAAGAGAAATCATTTTCAGGGGACATTTCTACAATGATAATCTTCCAAACTAACATTTTAAAAAGAATGAGAATGCTCACAAACTATTTTATATCTTTCCCAGAACTCAACTTTCCCTATAAGGGGAAATATTCCTCAGCCCTTGTTATGTTTTTTCACTGGTGTAGGGTAGTCATTCTGATGACCCTCCCATAGATTTTTGTGTCAGATTTTGTGAGTATTGAATAAGAATGAGTTTCATAAGATCAAAGAGAAGGAAAAATATGACGGCAAAGAAGGATTGAAACAAGTTACAAGAAAATTGAGAAAATTAATAATAATTTGGGGGGGGGGGGGGCAACTGCCTTTTCTCAGGAATATTGACCATGTAATAAACATCTTTGGCATTCCAATATTCACATTCAGTTTTCCTCTTTGCAGATTTGGTGGATTTTTAAAGACATGGCTTCCGGCTGTCATCTTCTATGGAACTATCATCACGCTCATCGTGGTCTTCATGTAGGATCTCTTCTGCTTTGCCTAGAAACTCTACCCCATCACTCACCTGAGAACTCCGATGGAGGAAAGCATCTATACCTTGGGGACAAAAAAAAAACTTGTGATTCAGCTCATATTATCTTGGGTACTCATGGGGAACTTGACACCATTTAGGCATTTGCTGGGAAATAGATGTTATCAATCACCAAGTGTGGACTTCACTTTTACAATCGACTGGTCTTACATAAAGCGCACACTTTCCACCAACTTCAGAAGAACCACCCCATAAGGAAAATCCATCATCATAAAATCCTCACCAGAACCATGACTTCAAGCCCTCTGAAAAGCTCCGAGTAATATCCCTATGGGCCAGGAGTTTCACTGCATGCAAGATTTGTACCCACATCAATCGTGAATTCCAAGGAGTCCGGTGACATTTTTATTTTCTTCATATTTACTTAAGAAATATATGAATTTAATTTATTAATTAGTTAATTTAATCAACCAAACCATGCTTATTATACCCCCGCCAAACGAAGTTTGAAGGGGGTTTTGGAATCAGTCAAATGTCGGGCGGACGGTCTGTTGCAAATCTTGCGGATCAAACTACTTCCTCCGTTTTTGACCGAAAGTCATGAAATTTGGTACACACATTGGTCTTACTGGGAAGATGTGTACAACATATTTTTTTGATGTGTCGGAAGCTGCATTGCCATGGAAACGGCATATCTATGGCAGTAAATCAGGGAAAAATCTTGCGGATCGAACTACTTCCTCAGTTTTTGACCAAAAGTCAAGAAATTTGGTACACACATTGGTCTTGGTGGGAAGATGTGCAAGACATATTTTTCGGATGAGTCGGAATCTGCGTTGCCATGGTAACGGCATATTTATGGCAGAAAATCAAGGAAACACCTTGCGGATCGAACTACTTCCTCAGTTTTTGACCAAAAGTCATGAAATTTGGTACACACATTGGTCTTGGTGGGAAGATGTGCAAGACATATTTTTTGGATGTGTCGGAAGCTGCGTTGCCATGGAAACGGCATATCTATGGCAGTAAATCAGGGAAAAATCTTGCGGATCGAACTACTTCCTCAGTTTTCGACCAAAAGTCAAGAAAGGCTGTTGTCACGGGGCGGGGGTATTAATCATCATCTTCAGTGATATTTCTAGTTTAGTCAGTAAACTTAATAGATATCTACTTATAAAAGACATCCTAATGACATATTCTGAAGTGATCTATGTCATTTATATCCTGATGAATTGAAGATTTTGTATTTATTTTAGGAGCTTCAAGAAGTTGTGAGATTTTATACACTTTGATCCCAACATGAAATTAACTGGAAGTGGATTATAATTTTCAAAAACCAATTTTGAAATATGACTCCTCAAAAAATAATCTCTGTTGAATGTAAGAAGAGGTTTACATGATACGACTTCCCTTGCAGCCACCTACAACTTGGTCAAAATTTAGCCCAAGCTAGGTACAAACTGGAAATACAAAAAAAAGTATTAATACAAAAAGTATTAATCAGATCTTATCAAAATATATATGCCAATGTGCTTTCACCAAATATGGTCTGAATTATGTCCCATCATACATGTACTTGGAAAATCACACAAGTTATTAATTTCTGCAAATTGTTGATGTAGTTAAGATCTTAATTTAGAATAGTACAAAGTTCCCAAGCAAATTCTTTTTCATTTTCTTAAAATTTAATTTGATACACATGTCAGTGTAATACAAGAGAATCTAATACTTTCAAAAAATTGTTTTAAAGGAAAGTACATAATTCATGTAAATGTATATTGATCCAATTTGACAGGGTGATATAATTATATCCATGCTGCATTCATGCAATGTCTTGTACCATTACAGTATAGTTATATGTGCTTGTATCAATCTAATCTTATCTAATCCCATGTTTATACATTACATGTATTGATATGCATGTATAATTAATGGCCTACTTTTCAAAAGCTTTGAAAAATTATTGAAACGAAAGTGAAAATTGCTCCTCAAATAGCCTTAGAAGGAACCATGATCCTTTGGTTTAGGTATTCAATTTCTCATTAGCAGTTTTTGTAACTTTCCCACTTCTGACTGTGATCATGATATGCAGAATTTCTTCGTGAAGGAACACTGTCATTGACAACCAATTAGTCATGCTATACCTTTAAAATTGTCTATTGCAAACTATTCACCATTAGTGAAAATTTTGTACCATAAATGTAAATGATAACAAATTAGTATTTATGTGATATGATATATATATATATTTGTACATTTATTGAACTCTTTTCTGGAGTTACTTGTAAAACACATGTGTGAGAAGAAGCAATGATTATTATGGTAATATGGTAATAATCATCATGAATGATATACATACACATGTAAATATTGAATATAGTATTAGGTAAAAGCCAAAAATGGTGTTAACCCTGTGTTTAAGTATAATGAGTTCAAGCGAGAGTTGAGTTTTGGGAAAGGTGAAAAATAATTGGTTAGCTTTCTCCTTCCTTTTATGTCAGTTTGGAAAAGCATCATAGTAGAAATGTCTCCTGAAAAGGATTGCTCCTCAAATGCCCTCATATTCGCAATATGACTAGAAATAGCTGAAGTGTTTGGGCCGAACATTTGTGCCTCATGTGTGTGCAGTCCCATATACCCATTTCTGTGTGCAGTGCATGTGGTTTTCTGCAAGATTTGGGTCCATTTCTTATCATTTTGATGATTCCAAAACACACCAATTCTTATGTAGACATGATCCACCTTTCCCAATTGTTATGAGACAGTTTTTTTTCCAATGTAATTGCATGATCAGAACTCAACTTTATCTTTAAATCATTTATGGCTTTTCGCTGTCAATATGCCTGTTTTCCCATGCACCAACTATCCAGTAGATTAAAAATTGTATTTTTTCTAGAAAGAAAAAAAAATGCCTGTCGGTATCGAGCCCTGATTGACTTGCATACACGTACATGTATTTCTCTTGTATAATAATTTTCCTCCTTTATTTTGGGGCAACATGCAATTACTTTAGGATTGTAGTGTAAATATGGCAATGCAAAAATCTTTTGTAAAAACAAAAATTCAGGGTACATACATGTATATATTTCTTCAGATGTTCTCAAATGAAAGCTATTCAAAATGCATTTTCCATCTATCCCCCCCCCCCTCAATATTCCAATCGTTCTGAACTTTGTAAGCTCTATGCATGTTGTGTCGTATTAGTGCTATTCATTTTGTTAATACATGTACACTGAATTATTTTCTGCTTGGAACCTAAATGGCGTTAACTCACATACTTTCCATAGCGTTAATGCCCATCTGGTTCTCCGCAGACGAGATTTTGCTACTTGTGAATATGATTTGTATATGATGATAAGTTGAAATATTTCATAACCACTTGTGTGCAAATGCATAATATTTACAACGTTCTGCTTCGTAAGGATAGTTTACGTAGAATTTTCAAGAATGAGCACACCATGTAGTGTAGAGAAATATTCCAGCCGCATCAACGGTTTCATCTAACCTCTTTTTGTGGTTAGCACCAGAAGGATGTTCTCATATAATTTGCATAAAGTTAATGTCCTTCTGACACTCGGCAGACAAACTATTGTATTCAAGAAAAATCTAGATTGTTTAGAGGTATTTTTTAAAGTCTGTCTAGATTCTGTTGGTCAGCAACATACTATATGATTTGTTATTGTACATTTACTGATAATTTATATTTGAGATGATATCTTTAATGGAATGCACACTCATACAATTTTGACATTTTGGAGAATGTATTCAGATGGAAGAAGTGTCAAGTGTGACTTTCAAACTTTCATCACAATTTTGCAATTTTCACATTATTGTAATAAATAGTATGATGATAAACCTCACATTTTATTATGTGCTTGAATAGTATCATTAATGAATTGTCATTTGGGTGAATGGTAATGCATCTTGTGTGACTGAGTAAATATGAGAAAGATGGAAGTCCATGTTTAACTTTTTGAATAAGAATATTTGTAAGTTTCCGGCCCAAATTATGTTGTGAGTGTTCAGATTATCATTACCCTCTTTGTATTGTTTGGTTTTCTGGTTAATCATTGGTCAATATACTATTAAAAAAAGAAAGGAAGATTGCCCCAAATATCAATAATTAAAACTAATATGTAGGATGTTGATTAGATTTGATTTACATGTAAATACTTTATCGCTTGCACCTCAAACCAATAGTGATGATACTGAATATATTTTTATAACATTTAATACATGTATATAATAATAATAATATAGATAAGAGCGAGTTTGGACTAATAATGCCGAGATGAATGATTTTATTTTCACTGGCAGAGCCATGTATGGATATGGTCACTATTAGAGTACCTTTATATAGAGAGTAGCGACATGGACGTCTGACTTTTCTGGAAACAAAATGGCGTTCAAATCATGAGTTGTCGCTACTCTCTTTATGTAGGTACATGTACTCTAGTCACTAGCAGAGGACACTGGTCACTAGTATGCTCTAGCGCCATCTGCTGATAGAATATGGTGTTGATAGCACAAACACTAGTGCGAAGAAATAGGAAGTTGGGGGGGGGGCGGATTAGAGGGAAAGGGATAGAAACATCGGAAATCGCTCTTTATTAAAACATAAATGCATATATTATTTTACTTTTAAAATATCTGATAAACAAAACAAGCGATAACTACAACAAAGCACATTGTTGCATTTTTGAAAATCGTGGGGGACATTGTGCCCCCCCCCCCCCCCGAATTACCGCCCATGGACAGAGACGGAGATCGAGAGGGAAGAGAAAGAGCGGGAAAGAGAAAGAAATGATAATAGTACATGTAACGTAATTTATAATGCGCCCATATACATCACGGATGCTCAAGCTAACAAACATACATAATATGCGAAGAAATATACGAAAATTACATAAGACAATCTGAGAGTATATAGCACTGACTAGCTAACACTGTGAAATATAACATTATAGAAATTAACCAATTCATGTATATCTGACATCAGAACAGAGAAAGACAGAAAGACAGAAAATGACCAAGTAAACCAGGAACAGAGAGCATTAAGGAAAAGTGAACTTTCTTTTGAGTCAATGTAAGATCTCCATGGAGATCTGGAAAAATTGCTACAGGACGGTATTTCACGTCATCTGAGCGGGGTATTGGGATAAGTTTTCAACTAGCAATAATCGCGCCTCGGATAAACCTCATTGGCTACGATACTGCCTCTGCGCAAAGATAAATATCTGTTGCACTTATGATGGTTACCATGGTTTACTTTATAGCATGTTATCATGGTTAGATTCAAATTTACAAAATGGAAGTATTTATGACATTTTACAGCAAATACTTTACCATCTAATTTGATACTTTGGATGTAAAAGGACGCAATTTTTATGAAAAACTTATTAAACAAACAAATACCGTTTTAAACTACATTGTAGAAGTTAAACATGCACTATTTAGTGGTAAAAACATGCATTCTATTCACGCCCCTTACACACGGAAGCGCATTTATTGACAATGTGCATACATAATTAATGAATTGAAGCGGGCTGGTTGAAATTTCACCGGGAAAACCAATTTGAGGAATGTAATGATGAAAACAATATGAATGTATAAAAGTTTTAATTTTTAATTTCAAAATAGTAGCTTCTAACGTAGAGTTTAGGGAAAACATCCAGCTATTTTTATGCATCATCTAGCACACTAGTATGTAAAATACAACACAGGGGTGTGTGTGTGGGGGGGGGGGGCATTAATTATTCCTCTTTGCTTCCCCTGATATGAACAATATTTTAAAATATATACATGTAAATGTATATGGAGATTAATTACAAATGTATTTCATTTGAAAATGTGGCTAGGAAATTAGCGGAATAATTATTCAGTGCCAAGCCAACGTTTTCTGGACGATTGAAAACATCGCGAAAACGTTTTTCGTACGTTTTTGAACGCCATGACATCATTGAGACTGTGCGCTGGGTTCAGTCTCTCTCTTGTATGCAATTTCTTATGCGCATGAAATAGTGGTTCGTATCGGGGAATGGAAATTAGGATATGCTTATCATTATGCTTTGATAAATGTTTTTTTAACAATCTCATAATAGTTTGATAGTTAAAGAACATTTTATGGGACCCATGTCTCAATTATCACCTGGTTGTAGAAAAGAAAAAGAAAAAATGGGAAAACCACGGAAACTCATTATTTCTTTTACTCCTATCCCTATGGGTCATTTGGAGGCCAGGTGAAATAAATGTTTAATTTTTGTCATATTTTCAAACAGAAAGATAATGCTTGATCTCCCTGTAGAAGGAAAGTTGCTTTATATTCAAGGAAAATGCACGGTAACTTCTGTTCATTTTTTTAAATACAATAACTTGAAATTCGTTGGCAACCGGATATTCGGAACATTCTGAATTTTGACGGCATTCAAAGTTTGCGAAAAATGGATTCTAAGACAACTACCACCTGGAAAAATACCCCCGGACAACTACCCCCTGGACAACTACCCCCACCCCCAGGACAATTACCCCCAGGACAACTACCCCCAGGACAATATTACCCCCGGGACAATATTCCCCCAGGACAATTACCCACAGGACTATTAACAATTACCCCTGGACAATTACACCCCCAAGGAAAGATTGCCCCCCATAAAATGACGATTACCCCGATACCCCTCCCCCTCCCCGGAACAAATTTTTAGCCCCCCCCCCCCCCCCCCGGACAACGACCCCAGAATCCGGGGGTAGTTGTCTGGGGGTCTAGGGGTAGTTGTCCTGAGGCGTAATTGTCCTGGGGGTAATTGTCCGGGGGGAGGGGTAGTTGTCCAGGGGGTAGTTGGCCGGATGCGAACTTTTTTTTCCCACGAACTTTTTGTCACTATCGTCCTTGACGCATGCGCAACTTTGAAATAGCCCTACAATGCTTGGAGTTGGATGGGGTTTCAAAGTTTCATCATACTTTTAGTAAAAATAAAAATACAAGACGTTATTTTTGTAATGTCCAAACTGAGAGTCGAACCCACATACCTCAGGTTCAAGGCCGTACGCAGAAATTTTTTTCCGGGGGGGGGGGGGGGGGCAAGTTGATCGCTTTCAATATTGGATCATTTAAAAGTCTAAAACCCGATTAAAAAAAAGTATGATTTTGAAATTTCGGGGGGGGGGGGGGGCAACTGCCCCTGCCCCCCCCCCAAACATGTATAGTGCACAGCTATTGGTATATATTATTGGAAGGCTGTATAGAATACACATATTAAAACACCAAATATTATACTATACTCTATACTAAAACAATCCTACGAAACATGTATAGTTCACCATTATTAGTATACATAAGTTGTATAGTATATGTGAAAAAATATAATACTTTACAATATGCTATGCAAAAACATTCCTATGAAATATGCATAGTATACCATCATCCGTTTATATTAGTTATAAGATATGTTTAATATAACATATTAAAATACACAATATGTTCTTAACTCCAAAATCAACTAACTGAAATTCCCAACGTACTCCTGCCAATCGTAAATGTGGAAAAGATTCAATTATGTAGTTGGCATAAATAGTCAGTAATGATGGAAATGCCAATAATAATAAAAAAACAAAACAAAACAAAACAAAACAAAACAAAACAAACAAACAAACAAACAAACTATACTGATTCGAATGTCTAAAATCAAAAAATAGAGCAAGGGCAGGAATATTCATTCAGAATAAATGCCCTAAAAACAAGCAAACAACAACAACAACTTGAGTATCTTTGCGCAGAGGCAGTATCAAGCCAATGAGGTATATCCGAGGCGCGATTATTGCTAGTTGAAAATTATTGTCTTATTTTCAGGCCGAAAAATTCATGCTGGATCTCCCAGTAGAAGAAAACCAGCTTTAAGAAGCAAAAATGCACAGAAATTCGCTGAAAACCGGATATTCGGAACATCCTGAATTTTGAGTACGTTCAAAGTTTGTGAACAATGATCGTATTTGTCATTCAGATAAGGACATAATTTATGCACATTGTTGACAGGACACACTTCATTGAAAGGTGTACAAACTTGACAATTTCAATTTGAAAAGTGAATTTGAAAGTTCGTTCAGTGTAGTTCAAGTATTAATTTTGTTTGTTTTATATATGTTTGATATCATTTCATGTCATTCAGTTAAAAATATTCGATTAGTGTTAACATATATCCTATAAAAGCTGATAAATCACGACTTTTTAATGTTAATCTCACCATAACAACATGTTACAATGCAAACCTTGGAAAGCATCGATAATGCTAATCTGAGTATCTTTGCGCAGAGGCAGTATCGTAGCCAATGAGGTTTATCCGAGGCGCGATTATTGCTAGTTGAAAACTTATCCCAATACCCCGCTCTGACGACGTGAAATACCGTCGGCTGTAGCAATTTTTCCAGATCTCCGTGGAGATCTTACTATCGAATTCAAAGGAAGACAACTATCTCTCTCTATCACTATACCTATCATTATTGATCTCTCTTGCTGCTCTTTTGCATATTGGCATCTACATATCTTTCTTCTCACCTTTGCTACGTTCCATTATTAATTTCTGTTTTAAAATAATAACTGATCCCTCAACCAAGATAATTACCGTCAGGGTATCTTTTAAAACTCTCCTTATCTCTCAGTCTCATTACCCCTCCCCAAATCTTACTCAATCTCTCTTTCTTCCATTTTCTCCCCCTCCCCCTTTCCTCTCCTCTGTCTCTCATTCTGTCTCCATTTTGTTCATCGTCTCTCTCTACACCTCTCTCTTTCTATATCGCCCCTCCTCATCATCCTAGGAAAAACATCAAACTATATTTTTGGCTATTTTATGCATCATTCCAGTCCAGTACCGGTCAGTAAAATATTACAAATAATGTGATAGGGGGGGGGGGGGGGGGGTAATTTATTATTCATATTTGCTTCCCCTGATATGAAAATATTTTAAATATAGAAATGTATATGGAAATTCATTACAAATGCATTTTATTTTAAAATGTGACTCGGAATTTAGCGAAATAAGTATAAACTGCCAAGCAAACGTTTTCTGGACCTTTGAAAACATCGCTAAAACGTTTTAGTACGTTTTTGAACGCCATGACATCATTGAAAGTGGGTTAAGGTTCAGCCTCTCTCTTTGCATGACTTGTATGTAATTTCTTATGCCATCAAATAATGGTCTATGTCGGGAAATAGAAATTAGGATATGCTTATCATTATGCTTTGAGAAAGGGTTTTTTTTTTTTTTTTTAACAATATCTTAAACATTTTGCTAGAAAATACATATTGTGGGACCCATGTCTCATTTTTATCACCGGGTTGTAGGAAAGAAAGAAAAAAAAAGAAGTAAATGAACGGGAACTCATTATTTCTGTTTATCTTATGGGTCATTTGGAGGCGAGGTGAAATAAATTTTTAATTATTGTCATATTTTCAGACAGAAAAATCATGCTTGATCTCCCCGTAGAAGAAAACCAGCTTTAAGAAGCAAAAATGCACAGAAATTCGCTGAAAACCGGATATTCGGAACATCCTGAATTTTGAGTGCGTTCAAAGTTTGTGAACAATGATCGTATTTGTCATTCAGATAAGGACATAATTTATGCACATTGTTGACAGGACACACTTCATTGAAAGGTGTACAAACTTGACAATTTCAATTTGAAAAGTGAATTTGAAAGTTCGTTCAGTGTAGTTCAAGTATTAATTTTGTTTGTTTTATATATGTTTGATATCATTTCATGTCATTCAGTTAAAAATATTCGATTAGTGTTAACATATATCCTATAAAAGCTGATAAATCACGACTTTTTAATGTTAATCTCACCATAACAACATGTTACAATGCAAACCATGGAAAGCAACAATAATGCTATTCTGAGTATCTTTGCGCAGAGGCAGTATCGTAGCCAATGAGGTTTATCCGAGGCGCGATTATTGCTAGTTGAAAACTTATCCCAATACCCCGCTCTGACGACGTGAAATACCGTCGGCTGTAGCAATTTTTCCAGATCTCCGTGGAGATCTTACTATCGAATTCAAAGGAAGACAACTATCTCTCTCTATCACTATACCTATCATTATTGATCTCTCTCTTTTCTCTCTTGCTTGCTCTTTTGCATATTGGCATCTACATCTCCTTCTTCTCACCTTTGCTACGTTCCATTATTAATTTCTGTTTTAAAATAATAACTGATCCCTCAACCAAGATAATTACCGTCAGGGTATCTCTTAAAACTCTCCTTATCTCTCAGTCTCATTACCCCTCCCCAAATCTTACTCAATCTCTCTTTCTTCCATTTTCTCCCCCTCCCCCTTTCCTCTCCTCTGTCTCTCATTCTGTCTCCCTTTTGTTCATCGTCTCTCTCTACACCTCTCTCTTTCTATATCGCCCCCCTCATCATCCTAGGTAAAACATCATACTATATTTTTGGCTATTTTATTCATCATTCCAGTCCAGTACCGGTCAGTAAAATATTACAAATAATGTGATAGGGGGGGGGGGGGGTAATTTATTATTCATATTTGCTTCCCCTGATATGAAAATATTTTAAATATAGAAATGTATATGGAAATTTATTACAAATGCATTTTATTTTAAAATGTGACTCGGAATTTAGCGAAATAAGTATAAACTGCCAAGCAAACGTTTTCTGGACCTTTGAAAACATCGCTAAAACGTTTTAGTACGTTTTTGA
Source organism: Heliocidaris erythrogramma (assembly GCA_025617745.1). Taxonomy (NCBI): domain Eukaryota; kingdom Metazoa; phylum Echinodermata; class Echinoidea; order Camarodonta; family Echinometridae; genus Heliocidaris; species Heliocidaris erythrogramma. Next base: position 17,558,758 of record CM046865.1, on the reverse strand, counting down.
ACGCCATGACATCATTGAAAGTGGGTTAAGGTTCAGCCTCTCTCTTTGCATGACTTGTATGTAATTTCTTATGCCATCAAATAATGGTCTATGTCGGGAAATAGAAATTAGGATATGCTTATCATTATGCTTTGAGAAAGGGTTTTTTTTTTTTTTTTTAACAATATCTTAAACATTTTGCTAGAAAATACATATTGTGGGACCCATGTCTCATTTTTATCACCGGGTTGTAGGAAAGAAAGAAAAAAAAAGAAGTAAATGAACGGGAACTCATTATTTCTGTTTATCTTATGGGTCATTTGGAGGCGAGGTGAAATAAATTTTTAATTATTGTCATATTTTCAGACAGAAAAATCATGCTTGATCTCCCCGTAGAAGAAAACCAGCTTTAAGAAGCAAAAATGCACAGAAATTCGCTGAAAACCGGATATTCGGAACATCCTGAATTTTGAGTGCGTTCAAAGTTTGTGAACAATGATCGTATTTGTCATTCAGATAAGGACATAATTTATGCACATTGTTGACAGGACACACTTCATTGAAAGGTGTACAAACTTGACAATTTCAATTTGAAAAGTGAATTTGAAAGTTCGTTCAGTGTAGTTCAAGTATTAATTTTTTTTTTATATATGTTTGATATCATTTCATGTCATTCAGTTAAAAATATTCGATTAGTGTTAACATATATCCTATAAAAGCTGATAAATCACGACTTTTTAATGTTAATCTCACCATAACAACATGTTACAATGCAAACCATGGAAAGCATCAATAATGCTATTCCGAGTATCTTTGCGCAGAGGCAGTATCGTAGCCAATGAGGTTTATCCGAGGCGCGATTATTGCTAGTTGAAAACTTATCCCAATACCCCGCTCTGACGACGTGGAATACCGTCGGATGTAGCAATTTTTCCAGATCTCCGTGGAGATCTTACTATCGAATTCAAAGGAAGACAACTATCTCTCTCTATCACTATACCTATCATTATTGATCTCTCTCTCTCTCGCTGCTCTTTTGCATATTGGCATCTACACATCTCCTTCTTCTCGTCTCTGCTTCGTTCCATTGTTATTAATTTCTGTTTTAAAATAACAACTGATCCCTCAACCAAGATGTTGCACATCAGATAATTATCGTCAGGGTATCTTTTATAACTCTCCTTATCTCTCAGTCTCATTACCCCTCCCCAAATCTTACTCAATCTCTCTTTCTTCCATTTTCTCCCCCTCCCCCTTTCCTCTCCTCTGTCTCTCATTCTGTCTCCATTTTGTTCATCGTCTCTCTCTACACCTCTCTCTTTCTATATCGCCCCTCCTCATCATCCTAGGAAAAACATCAAACTATATTTTTGGCTATTTTATGCATCATTGCAGTCCAGTACCGGTCAGTAAAATATAACAAATAATGTGATAGTGGGGGGGGGGGGGGGTAATTTATTATTTATATTTGCTTCCCCTGATATGAAAATATTTTAAATATAGAAATGTATATGGAAATTCATTACAAATGCATTTTATTTTAAAATGTGACTCGGAATTTAGCGAAATAAGTATAAACTGCCAAGCAAACGTTTTCTGGACGTTTGAAAACATCGCCAAAACGTTTTAGTACGTTTATGAACGCCATGACATCATTGTTAAGATTCAGCCTCTCTCTTTGCATGACTTGTATGTAATTTCTTATGCCATCAAATAATGGTCTATGTCGGGAAATAGAAATTAGGCTATGCTTATCATTATGCTTTGAGAAAGGGTTTTTTTTTTTTTTTTTTTAACAATGTCTAAAACATTTTGCTAGAAAATACATATTGTGGGACCCATGTCTCATTTTTATCAACGGGTTGTAGAAAAGAAAGAAAAAAAAAAAGAAGTAAATCAACGGGAACTCATTATTTCTGTTTATCTTATGGGTCATTTGGAGGCGAGGTGAAATAAATGTTTAATTATTGTCATATTTTCAGACAGAAAAATCATGCTTGATCTCCCCGTAGAAGAAAACCAGCTTTAAGAAGCAAAAATGCACAGAAATTCGCTGACAACCGGATATTCGGAACATCCTGAATTTTGAGTGCGTTCAAAGTTTGTGAACAATGATCGTATTTGTCATTCAGATAAGGACATAATTTATGCACATTGTTGACAGGAAACACTTCATTGAAAGGTGTACAAAATTGACAATTTTAATTTGAAAAGTGAATTTTAAAGTTCGTTCAGTGTAGTTCAAGTATTAATTTTGTTTGTTTTATATAATTATGTTTGATATCATTTCATGTCATTCAGTTAAAAATATTCGATTAGTGTTAACATATATCCTATAAAAGCTGATAAATCACGACTTTTTAATGTTAATCTCACCATAACAACATGTTACAATGCAAACCTTGGAAAGCATCGATAATGCTATTCCGAGTATCTTTGCGCAGAGGCAGTATCGTAGCCAATGAGGTTTATCCGAGGCGCGATTATTGCTAGTTGAAAACTTATCCCAATACCCCGCTCTGACGACGTGAAATACCGTCGGCTGTAGCAATTTTTCCAGATCTCCGTGGAGATCTTACTATCGAATTCAAAGGAAGACAACTATCTCTCTCTATCACTATACCTATCATTATTGATCTCTCTCTCTCTCGCTGCTCTTTTGCATATTGGCATCTACACATCTCCTTCTTCTCGTCTCTGCTACGTTCCATTATTATTAATTTCTGTTTTAAAATAACAACTGATCCCTCAACCAAGATGTTGCACATCAGATAATTATCGTCAGGGTATCTTTTATAACTCTCCTTATCTCTCAGTCTCATTACCCCTCCCCAAATCTTACTCAATCTCTCTTTCTTCCATTTTCTCCCCCTCCCCCTTTCCTCTCCTCTGTCTCTCATTCTGTCTCCATTTTGTTCATCGTCTCTCTCTACACCTCTCTCTTTCTATATCGCCCCTCCTCATCATCCTAGGAAAAACATCAAACTATATTTTTGGCTATTTTATGCATCATTCCAGTACAGTACCGGTCAGTAAAATATTACAAATAATGTGATAGGGGGGGGGGGTAACTTATTATTCATATTTGCTTCCCCTGATATGAAAATATTTTAAATATAGAAATGTATATGGAAATTCATTACAAATGCATTTTATTTTAAAATGTGACTCGGAATTTAGCGAAATAAGTATAAACTGCCAAGCAAACGTTTTCTGGACGTTTGAAAACATCGCCAAAACGTTTTAGTACGTTTTTGAACGCCATGACATCATTGTTAAGATTCAGCCTCTCTCTTTGCATGACTTGTATGTAATTTCTTATGCCATAAAATAATGGTCTATGTCGGGAAATAGAAATTAGGATATGCTTATCATTATGCTTTGAGAAAGGGTTTTTTTTTTTTTTTTAAACAATGTCTAAAACATTTTGCTAGAAAATACATATTGTGGGACCCATGTCTCATTTTTATCAACGGGTTGTAGAAAAGAAAGAAAAAAAAAAGAAGTAAATCAACGGGAACTCATTATTTCTGTTTATCTTATGGGTCATTTGGAGGCGAGGTGAAATAAATGTTTAATTATTGTCATATTTTCAGGCAGAAAAATCATGCTTGATCTCCCCGTAGAAGAAAACCAGCTTTAAGAAGCAAAAATGCACAGAAATTCGCTGACAACCGGATATTCGGAACATCCTGAATTTTGAGTGCGTTCAAAGTTTGTGAACAATGATCGTATTTGTCATTCAGATAAGGACATAATTTATGCACATTGTTGACAGGAAACACTTCATTGAAAGGTGTACAAAATTGACAATTTTAATTTGAAAAGTGAATTTTAAAGTTCGTTCAGTGTAGTTCAAGTATTAATTTTGTTTGTTTTTATATATGTTTGATATCATTTCATGTCATTCAGTTAAAAATATTCGATTAGTGTTAACATATATCCTATAAAAGCTGATAAATCACGACTTTTTAATGTTAATCTCACCATAACAACATGTTACAATGCAAACCTTGGAAAGCAACGATAATGCTATTCTGAGTATCTTTGCGCAGAGGCAGTATCGTAGCCAATGAGGTTTATCCGAGGCGCGATTATTGCTAGTTGAAAACTTATCCCAATACCCCGCTCTGACGACGTGAAATACCGTCAGCTGTAGCAATTTTTCCAGATCTCCGTCGAGATCTTACTATCGAATTAAGGGAAGACAACTATCTCTCTCTCTATCACTAATACCTATCATTATTGATCTCTCTTTCTCTCGCTGCTCTTTTGCATATTGGCATCTACACATCTCCTTCTTCTCACCTTTGCCTACGTTCCATTATTATTAATTTTTGTTTTAAAATAATAACTGATCCCTCAACCAAGATGTTGCACATCAGATAATTACCGTCAGGGTATCTTTTAAAACTCTCCTTATCTCTCAGTCTCATTACCCCTCCCCAAATCTTACTCAATCTCTCTTTCTTCCATTTTCTCCCCCTCCCCCTTTCCTCTCCTCTGTCTCTCATTCTGTCTCCCTTTTGTTCATCGTCTCTCTCTACACCTCTCTCTTTCTATATCGCCCCCCTCATCATCCTAGGTAAAACATCATACTATATTTTTGGCTATTTTATTCATCATTCCAGTCCAGTACCGGTCAGTAAAATATTACAAATAATGTGATAGGGGGGGGGGGGGAGTGGTAATTTATTATTTATATTTGCTTCCCCTGATATGAAAATATTTTAAATATAGAAATGTATATGGAAATTCATTACAAATGCATTTTATTTTAAAATGTGACTCGGAATTTAGCGAAATAAGTATAAACTGCCAAGCAAACGTTTTCTGGACCTTTGAAAACATCGCTAAAACGTTTTAGTACGTTTTTGAACGCCATGACATCATTGAAAGTGGGTTAAGGTTCAGCCTCTCTCTTTGCATGACTTGTATGTAATTTCTTATGCCATCAAATAATGGTCTATGTCGGGAAATAGAAATTAGGATATGCTTATCATTATGCTTTGAGAAAGGGTTTTTTTTTTTTAAACAATATCTTAAACATTTTGCTAGAAAATACATATTGTGGGACCCATGTCTCATTTTTATCACCGGGTTGTAGGAAAGAAAGAAAAAAAAAAGAAGTAAATGAACGGGAACTCATTATTTCTGTTTATCTTATGGGTCATTTGGAGGCGAGGTGAAATAAATTTTTAATTATTGTCATATTTTCAGACAGAAAAATCATGCTTGATCTCCCCGTAGAAGAAAACCAGCTTTAAGAAGCAAAAATGCACATAAATTCGCTGGAAACCGGATATTCGGAACATCCTCAATTTTGAGTGGGTTCAAAGTTTGTGAACAATGATCGTATTTGTCATTCAGATAAGGACATAATTTATGCACATTGTTGACAGGACACACTTCATTGAAAGGTGTACAAACTTGACAATTTCAATTTGAAAAGTGAATTTGAAAGTTCGTTCAGTGTAGTTCAAGTATTAATTTTGTTTGTTTTATATATGTTTGATATCATTTCATGTCATTCAGTTAAAAATATTCGATTAGTGTTAACATATATCCTATAAAAGCTGATAAATCACGACTTTTTAATGTTAATCTCACCATAACAACATGTTACAATGCAAACCTTGGAAAGCATCGATAATGCTATTCTGAGTATCTTTGCGCAGAGGCAGTATCGTAGCCAATGAGGTTTATCCGAGGCGCGATTATTGCTAGTTGAAAACTTATCCCAATACCCCGCTCTGACGACGTGAAATACCGTCGGCTGTAGCAATTTTTCCAGATCTCCGTGGAGATCTTACTATCGAATTCAAAGGAAGACAACTATCTCTCTCTATCACTATACCTATCATTATTGATCTCTCTCTCTTGCTTGCTCTTTTGCATATTGGCATCTACATCTCCTTCTTCTCACCTTTGCTACGTTCCATTATTAATTTCTGTTTTAAAATAATAACTGATCCCTCAACCAAGATAATTACCGTCAGGGTATCTCTTAAAACTCTCCTTATCTCTCAGTCTCATTACCCCTCCCCAAATCTTACTCAATCTCTCTTTCTTCCATTTTCTCCCCCTCCCCTTTCCTCTCCTCTGTCTCTCATTCTGTCTCCCTTTTGTTCATCGTCTCTCTCTACACCTCTCTCTTTCTATATCGCCCCTCCTCATCATCCTAGGTAAAACATCATACTATATTTTTGGCTATTTTATTCATCATTCCAGTCCAGTACCGGTCAGTAAAATATTACAAATAATGTGATAGGGGGGGGGGGGTAATTTATTATTCATATTTGCTTCCCCTGATATGAAAATATTTTAAATATAGAAATGTATATGGAAATTTATTACAAATGCATTTTATTTTAAAATGTGACTCGGAATTTAGCGAAATAAGTATAAACTGCCAAGCAAACGTTTTCTGGACGTTTGAAAACATCGCCAAAACGTTTTAGTACGTTTATGAACGCCATGACATCATTGTTAAGATTCAGCCTCTCTCTTTGCATGACTTGTATGTAATTTCTTATGCCATCAAATAATGGTCTATGTCGGGAAATAGAAATTAGGATATGCTTATCATTATGCTTTGAGAAAGGGTTTTTTTTTTTTTTTTTAACAATATCTTAAACATTTTGCTAGAAAATACATATTGTGGGACCCATGTCTCATTTTTATCAACGGGTTGTAGAAAAGAAAGGAAAAAAAAAGAGTAAATCAACGGGAACTCATTATTTCTGTTCATCTTATGGGTCATTTGGAGGCGAGGTGAAATAAATGTTTAATTATTGTCATATTTTCAAAAAGAAAAATCATGCTTGATCTCCCTTAGAAGAATACCAGCTTTAATATGAAGCAAAAATGCACAGAAATTCGCTGACAACCGGATATTCAGAACATCCTGAATTTTGAGTGCATTCAAAGTTTGTGAACAATGATCGTATTGTCATTCAGATAAGGACATAATTTATGCACATTGTTGACAGGAAACACTTCAATGAGAGGTGTACAAACTTGACAACTTTTAATTTGAAAAGTGAATTTTAAAGTTCGTTCAGTGTAGTTCAAGTATTAATTTTGTTTGTTTTATATATGTTTGATATCATTTCATGTCATTCAGTTAAAAATATTCGATTAGTGTTAACATATATCCTATAAAAGCTGATAAATCACAACTTTTTAATGTTAATCTCACCATAACAACATGTTACAATGCAAACCTTGGAAAGCATCGATAATGACAAACCTCCCATAAATTAAGCATAATATACCACAAGTGTATACATAAATTGCATAGTATGTGGAATGTATATATTAAACCTCTTAAAGATACACTATATCCCATGTTAAAAAATTCTCATGGAAAATGTATAGTTTTCTACTGTGTGTATATATCGTGTGTATGATATATTGAACAGGCATATTGAAATACATAATACTAAACTACATTAAATGATAAACAAGGAAACATGTATAGTTTACCACCAACATGTATTTATTACAGATATGAAAAATAAAACACATATATAAAAATTCTCTATACTACTATATATGCTTTATTAAACGCCCTTATGGGGTATGCATAGTATAAAAACATTTGTATACATTATCGGGGTGGTATAATATATGGAATATATATATAGTAAAACAAACAATATCTTACTATAATCCAGTCCATTACAATGAAACATGCATAGTGTTCCACTATATGTATGAATCGTGTAGGTAGCGTGGGAGATATGTATATTGAGACCCACAGTTTTATATGCTAGACAAAGAAACATGAAATGTGTACCATTACTTGGAGTACTCTGATGTATGTGTATATCGGACGTATGGCCTAAGGGGTATGCGTATGAAAACCCATAATATAATATAATTCTTCAATACTCACAATACAATACCATATTATAAGCTATAAAAAGATATAGGTAGAGGAAAAGCCAATGATAATAAAAAACAAACAAACAAACCTTACTGATTCGAATGGAAAAAAAAAATAAATAAATAAATAATAATAATTAAAAAACAGGGCAAGGGCAGGAATATTCTTTTAGAATAAATGCCCTAAAACCAAACAAACAAACCAACCAACCTGAGTATCTTTGCGCAGAGGCAGTATCGTAGCCAATGAGGTTTATCCGAGGCGCGATTATTGCTAGTTGAAAACTTATCCCAATACCCCGCTCTGACGACGTGAAATACCGTCGGCTGTAGCAATTTTTCCAGATCTCCGTGGAGATCTTACTATCGAATTCAAAGGAAGACAACTATCTCTCTCTATCACTATACCTATCATTATTGATCTCTCTCTCTCTCGCTGCTCTTTTGCATATTGGCATCTACACATCTCCTTCTTCTCGTCTCTGCTACGTTCCATTATTATTAATTTTCTGTTTTAAAATAACAACTGATCCCTCAACCAAGATGTTGCACATCAGATAATTATCGTCAGGGTATCTTTTATAACTCTCCTTATCTCTCAGTCTCATTACCCCTCCCCAAATCTTACTCAATCTCTCTTTCTTCCATTTTCTCCCCCTCCCCCTTTCCTCTCCTCTGTCTCTCATTCTGTCTCCATTTTGTTCATCGTCTCTCTCTACACCTCTCTCTTTCTATATCGCCCCTCCTCATCATCCTAGGAAAAACATCAAACTATATTTTTGGCTATTTTATGCATCATTGCAGTCCAGTACCGGTCAGTAAAATATAACAAATAATGTGATAGGGGGGGGGGGGGTAATTTATTATTTATATTTGCTTCCCCTGATATGAAAATATTTTAAATATAGAAATGTATCATGGTTGATCTCCCCGTAGAAGAAAACCAGCTTTAAGAAGCAAAAATGCACAGAAATTCGCTGAAAACCGGATATTCGGAACATCCTGAATTTTGAGTGCGTTCAAAGTTTGTGAACAATGATCGTATTTGTCATTCAGATAAGGACATAATTTATGCACATTGTTGACAGGAAACACTTCATTGAAAGGTGTACAAAATTGACAATTTTAATTTGAAAAGTGAATTTTAAAGTTCGTTCAGTGTAGTTCAAGTATTAATTTTGTTTGTTTTATATATGTTTGATATCATTTCATGTCATTCAGTTAAAAATATTCGATTAGTGTTAACATATATCCTATAAAAGCTGATAAATCACCACTTTTTAATGTTAATCTCACCATAACAACATGTTACAATGCAAACCTTGGAAAGCATCGATAATGCTGTTTTGAGTATCTTTGCGCAGAGGCAGTATCGTAGCCAATGAGGTTTATCCGAGGCGCGATTATTGCTAGTTGAAAACTTATCCCAATACCCCGCTCTGACGACGTGAAATACCGTCGGCTGTAGCAATTTTTCCAGATCTCCGTGGAGATCTTACTATCGAATTCAAAGGAAGACAACTATCTCTCTCTATCACTATACCTATCATTATTGATCTCTCTCTCTCTCGCTGCTCTTTTGCATATTGGCATCTACATCTCCTTCTTCTCGTCTCTGCCACGTTCCATTATTATTAATTTCTGTTTTGAAACAAAAACTTATCCCTCAACCAAGATGTTGCACATCAGATAATTATCGTCAGGGTATCTTTTATAACTCTCCTTATCTCTCAGTCTCATTACCCCTCCCCAAATCTTACTCAATCTCTCTTTCTTCCATTTTCTCCCCTCCCCCTTTCCTCTCCTCTGTCTCTCATTCTGTCTCCCTTTTGTTCATCGTCTCTCTCTACACCTCTCTCTTTCTATATCGCCCCTCCTCATCATCCTAGGAAAAACATCAAACTATATTTTTGGCTATTTTATGCATCATTCCAGTACAGTACCGGTCAGTAAAATATTACAAATAATGTGATAGGGGGGGGGGGGGGTAATTTATTATTCATATTTGCTTCCCCTGATATGAAAATATTTTAAATATAGAAATGTATATGGAAATTCATTACAAATGCATTTTATTTTAAAATGTGACTCGGAATTTAGCGAAATAAGTATAAACTGCCAAGCAAACGTTTTCTGGACCTTTGAAAACATCGCTAAAACGTTTTAGTACGTTTTTGAACGCCATGACATCATTGAAAGTGGGTTAAGGTTCAACCTCTCTCTTTGCATGACTTGTATGTAATTTCTTATGCCATAAAATAATGGTCTATGTCGGGAAATAGAAATTAGGATATGCTTATCATTATGCTTTGAGAAAGGGTTTTTTTTTTTTTAAACAATATCTTAAACATTTTGCTAGAAAATACATATTGTGGGACCCATGTCTCATTTTTATCACCGGGTTGTAGGAAAGAAAGAAAAAAAAAAGAAGTAAATGAACGGGAACTCATTATTTCTGTTTATCTTATGGGTCATTTGGAGGCGAGGTGAAATAAATTTTTAATTATTGTCATATTTTCAGACAGAAAAATCATGCTTGATCTCCCCGTAGAAGAAAACCAGCTTTAAGAAGCAAAAATGCACAGAAATTCGCTGAAAACCGGATATTCGGAACATCCTGAATTTTGAGTGCGTTCAAAGTTTGTGAACAATGATCGTATTTGTCATTCAGATAAGGACATAATTTATGCACATTGTTGACAGGACACACTTCACTGAAAGGTGTACAAACTTGACAATTTCAATTTGAAAAGTGAATTTGAAAGTTCGTTCAGTGTAGTTCAAGTATTATTTTTTTTTTTTATATATGTTTGATATCATTTCATGTCATTCAGTTAAAAATATTCGATTAGTGTTAACATATATCCTATAAAAGCTGATAAATCACGACTTTTTAATGTTAATCTCACCATAACAACATGTTACAATGCAAACCACGGAAAGCATCAATAATGCTATTCTGAGTATCTTTGCGCAGAGGCAGTATCGTAGCCAATGAGGTTTATCCGAGGCGCGATTATTGCTAGTTGAAAACTTATCCCAATACCCCGCTCTGACGACGTGAAATACCGTCGGCTGTAGCAATTTTTCCAGATCTCCGTGGAGATCTTACTATCGAATTCAAAGGAAGACAACTATCTCTCTCTATCACTATACCTATCATTATTGATCTCTCTCTCTCGCTGCTCTTTTGCATATTGGCATCTACACATCTCCTTTCTTCTCGTCTCTGCTACGTTCCATTATTATTAATTTTCTGTTTTAAAATAACAACTGATCCCTCAACCAAGATGTTGCACATCAGATAATTATCGTCAGGGTATCTTTTATAACTCTCCTTATCTCTCAGTCTCATTACCCCTCCCCAAATCTTACTCAATCTCTCTTTCTTCCATTTTCTCCCCCTCCCCCTTTCCTCTCCTCTGTCTCTCATTCTGTCTCCATTTTGTTCATCGTCTCTCTCTACACCTCTCTCTTTCTATATCGCCCCTCCTCATCATCCTAGGAAAAACATCAAACTATATTTTTGGCTATTTTATGCATCATTGCAGTCCAGTACCGGTCAGTAAAATATAACAAATAATGTGATAGGGGGGGGGGGGGTAATTTATTATTTATATTTGCTTCCCCTGATATGAAAATATTTTAAATATAGAAATGTATATGGAAATTCATTACAAATGCATTTTATTTTAAAATGTGACTCGGAATTTAGCGAAATAAGTAGAAACTGCCAAGCAAACGTTTTCTGGACGTTTGAAAACATCGCCAAAACGTTTTAGTACGTTTTTGAACGCCATGACATCATTGTTAAGATTCAGCCTCTCTCTTTGCATGACTTGTATGTAATTTCTTATGCCATCAAATAATGGTCTATGTCGGGAAATAGAAATTAGGATATGCTTATCATTATGCTTTGAGAAAGGGTTTTTTTTTTTTTTTTAACAATGTCTAAAACATTTTGCTAGAAAATACATATTGTGGGACCCATGTCTCATTTTTATCAACGGGTTGTAGAAAAGAAAGGAAAAAAAAAAGTAAATCAACGGGAACTCATTATTTCTGTTCATCTTATGGGTCATTTGGAGGCGAGGTGAAATAAATGTTTAATTATTGTCATATTTTCAGGCAGAAAAATCATGCTTGATCTCCCCGTAGAAGAAAACCAGCTTTAAGAAGCAAAAATGCACAGAAATTCGCTGACAACCGGATATTCGGAACATCCTGAATTTTGAGTGCGTTCAAAGTTTGTGAACAATGATCGTATTTGTCATTCAGATAAGGACATAATTTATGCACATTGTTGACAGGAAACACTTCATTGAAAGGTGTACAAAATTGACAATTTTAATTTGAAAAGTGAATTTTAAAGTTCGTTCAGTGTAGTTCAAGTATTAATTTTGTTTTTTTTATATTTGTTTGATATCATTTCATGTCATTCAGTTAAAAATATTCGATTAGTGTTAACATATATCCTATAAAAGCTGATAAATCACCACTTTTTAATGTTAATCTCACCATAACAACATGTTACAATGCAAACCTTGGAAAGCATCGATAATGCTATTCTGAGTATCTTTGCGCAGAGGCAGTATCGTAGCCAATGAGGTTTATCCGAGGCGCGATTATTGCTAGTTGAAAACTTATCCCAATACCCCGCTCTGACGACGTGGAATACCGTCGGCTGTAGCAATTTTTCCAGATCTCCGTGGAGATCTTACTATCGAATTCAAAGGAAGACAACTATCTCTCTCTATCACTATACCTATCATTATTGATCTCTCTCTCTCGCTGCTCTTTTGCATATTGGCATCTACACATCTCCTTTCTTCTCGTCTCTGCTACGTTCCATTATTATTAATTTTCTGTTTTAAAATAACAACTGATCCCTCAACCAAGATGTTGCACATCAGATAATTATCGTCAGGGTATCTTTTATAACTCTCCTTATCTCTCAGTCTCATTACCCCTCCCCAAATCTTACTCAATCTCTCTTTCTTCCATTTTCTCCCCCTCCCCCTTTCCTCTCCTCTGTCTCTCATTCTGTCTCCATTTTGTTCATCGTCTCTCTCTACACCTCTCTCTTTCTATATCGCCCCTCCTCATCATCCTAGGAAAAACATCAAACTATATTTTTGGCTATTTTATGCATCATTGCAGTCCAGTACCGGTCAGTAAAATATAACAAATAATGTGATAGGGGGGGGGGGGTAATTTATTATTTATATTTGCTTCCCCTGATATGAAAATATTTTAAATATAGAAATGTATATGGAAATTCATTACAAATGCATTTTATTTTAAAATGTGACTCGGAATTTAGCGAAATAAGTATAAACTGCCAAGCAAACGTTTTCTGGACGTTTGAAAACATCGCCAAAACGTTTTAGTACGTTTATGAACGCCATGACATCATTGTTAAGATTCAGCCTCTCTCTTTGCATGACTTGTATGTAATTTCTTATGCCATAAAATAATGGTCTATGTCGGGAAATAGAAATTAGGCTATGCTTATCATGATGCTTTGAGAAAGGGTTTTTTTTTTTTTTTAAACAATGTCTAAAACATTTTGCTAGAAAATACATATTGTGGGACCCATGTCTCATTTTTATCAACGGGTTGTAGAAAAGAAAGGAAAAAAAAAGTAAATCAACGGGAACTCATTATTTCTGTTTATCTTATGGGTCATTTGGAGGCGAGGTGAAATAAATGTTTAATTATTGTCATATTTTCAGGCAGAAAAATCATGCTTGATCTCCCCGTAGAAGAAAACCAGCTTTAAGAAGCAAAAATGCACAGAAATTCGCTGACAACCGGATATTCGGAACATCCTGAATTTTGAGTGCGTTCAAAGTTTGTGAACAATGATCGTATTGTCATTCAGATAAGGACATAATTTATGCACATTGTTGACAGGAAACACTTCATTGAAAGGTGTACAAAATTGACAATTTTAATTTGAAAAGTGAATTTTAAAGTTCGTTCAGTGTAGTTCAAGTATTAATTTTGTTTGTTTTATATATGTTTGATATCATTTCATGTCATTCAGTTAAAAATATTCGATTAGTGTTAACATATATCCTATAAAAGCTGATAAATCACGACTTTTTAATGTTAATCTCACCATAACAACATGTTACAATGCAAACCTTGGAAAGCATCGATAATGCTGTTTTGAGTATCTTTGCGCAGAGGCAGTATCGTAGCCAATGAGGTTTATCCGAGGCGCGATTATTGCTAGTTGAAAACTTATCCCAATACCCCGCTCTGACGACGTGAAATACCGTCGGCTGTAGCAATTTTTCCAGATCTCCGTGGAGATCTTACTATCGAATTCAAAGGAAGACAACTATCTCTCTCTATCACTATACCTATCATTATTGATCTCTCTCTCTCGCTGCTCTTTTGCATATTGGCATCTACACATCTCCTTTCTTCTCGTCTCTGCTACGTTCCATTATTATTAATTTTCTGTTTTAAAATAACAACTGATCCCTCAACCAAGATATGTTGCACATCAGATAATTATCGTCAGGGTATCTTTTATAACTCTCCTTATCTCTCAGTCTCATTACCCCTCCCCAAATCTTACTCAATCTCTCTTTCTTCCATTTTCTCCCCTCCCCCTTTCCTCTCCTCTGTCTCTCATTCTGTCTCCATTTTGTTCATCGTCTCTCTCTACACCTCTCTCTTTCTATATCGCCCCTCCTCATCATCCTAGGAAAAACATCAAACTATATTTTTGGCTATTTTATGCATCATTGCAGTCCAGTACCGGTCAGTAAAATATAACAAATAATGTGATAGGGGGGGGGGGGGTAATTTATTATTTATATTTGCTTCCCCTGATATGAAAATATTTTAAATATAGAAATGTATATGGAAATTCATTACAAATGCATTTTATTTTAAAATGTGACTCGGAATTTAGCGAAATAAGTATAAACTGCCAAGCAAACGTTTTCTGGACGTTTGAAAACATCGCCAAAACGTTTTAGTACGTTTTTGAACGCCATGACATCATTGTTAAGATTCAGCCTCTCTCTTTGCATGACTTGTATGTAATTTCTTATGCCATCAAATAATGGTCTATGTCGGGAAATAGAAATTAGGCTATGCTTATCATGATGCTTTGAGAAAGGGTTTTTTTTTTTTTTAAACAATGTCTAAAACATTTTGCTAGAAAATACATATTGTGGGACCCATGTCTCATTTTTATCAACGGGTTGTAGAAAAGAAAAGAAAAAAAAAAGTAAATCAACGGGAACTCATTATTTCTGTTCATCTTATGGGTCATTTGGAGGCGAGGTGAAATAAATGTTTAATTATTGTCATATTTTCAGACAGAAAAATCATGCTTGATCTCCCCGTAGAAGAAAACCAGCTTTAAGAAGCAAAAATGCACAGAAATTCGCTGACAACCGGATATTCGGAACATCCTGAATTTTGAGTGCGTTCAAAGTTTGTGAACAATGATCGTATTTGTCATTCAGATAAGGACATAATTTATGCACATTGTTGACAGGACACACTTCATTGAAAGGTGTACAAAATTGACAATTTTAATTTGAAAAGTGAATTTTAAAGTTCGTTCAGTGTAGTTCAAGTATTAATTTTGTTTGTTTTATATATGTTTGATATCATTTCATGTCATTCAGTTAAAAATATTCGATTAGTGTTAACATATATCCTATAAAAGCTGATAAATCACGACTTTTTAATGTTAATCTCACCATAACAACATGTTACAATGCAAACCTTGGAAAGCATCGATAATGCTATTCTGAGTATCTTTGCGCAGAGGCAGTATCGTAGCCAATGAGGTTTATCCGAGGCGCGATTATTGCTAGTTGAAAACTTATCCCAATACCCCGCTCTGACGACGTGAAATACCGTCGGCTGTAGCAATTTTTCCAGATCTCCGTGGAGATCTTACTATCGAATTCAAAGGAAGACAACTATCTCTCTCTATCACTATACCTATCATTATTGATCTCTCTCTCTCGCTGCTCTTTTGCATATTGGCATCTACACATCTCCTTTCTTCTCGTCTCTGCTACGTTCCATTATTATTAATTTTCTGTTTTAAAATAACAACTGATCCCTCAACCAAGATGTTGCACATCAGATAATTATCGTCAGGGTATCTTTTATAACTCTCCTTATCTCTCAGTCTCATTACCCCTCCCCAAATCTTACTCAATCTCTCTTTCTTCCATTTTCTCCCCCTCCCCCTTTCCTCTCCTCTGTCTCTCATTCTGTCTCCATTTTGTTCATCGTCTCTCTCTACACCTCTCTCTTTCTATATCGCCCCTCCTCATCATCCTAGGAAAAACATCAAACTATATTTTTGGCTATTTTATGCATCATTGCAGTCCAGTACCGGTCAGTAAAATATAACAAATAATGTGATAGGGGGGGGGGGGGGGTAATTTATTATTTATATTTGCTTCCCCTGATATGAAAATATTTTAAATATAGAAATGTATATGGAAATTCATTACAAATGCATTTTATTTTAAAATGTGACTCGGAATTTAGCGAAATAAGTAGAAACTGCCAAGCAAACGTTTTCTGGACGTTTGAAAACATCGCCAAAACGTTTTAGTACGTTTATGAACGCCATGACATCATTGTTAAGATTCAGCCTCTCTCTTTGCATGACTTGTATGTAATTTCTTATGCCATCAAATAATGGTCTATGTCGGGAAATAGAAATTAGGCTATGCTTATCATGATGCTTTGAGAAAGGTTTTTTTTTTTTTAAACAATGTCTAAAACATTTTGCTAGAAAATACATATTGTGGGACCCATGTCTCATTTTTATCAACGGGTTGTAGAAAAGAAAGGAAAAAAAAAAGTAAATCAACGGGAACTCATTATTTCTGTTTATCTTATGGGTCATTTGGAGGCGAGGTGAAATAAATGTTTAATTATTGTCATATTTTCAGGCAGAAAAATCATGCTTGATCTCCCCGTAGAAGAAAACCAGCTTTAAGAAGCAAAAATGCACAGAAATTCGCTGACAACCGGATATTCGGAACATCCTGAATTTTGAGTGCGTTCAAAGTTTGTGAACAATGATCGTATTTGTCATTCAGATAAGGACATAATTTATGCACATTGTTGACAGGAAACACTTCATTGAAAGGTGTACAAAATTGACAATTTTAATTTGAAAAGTGAATTTTAAAGTTCGTTCAGTGTAGTTCAAGTATTAATTTTGTTTGTTTTATATATGTTTGATATCATTTCATGTCATTCAGTTAAAAATATTCGATTAGTGTTAACATATATCCTATAAAAGCTGATAAATCACCACTTTTTAATGTTAATCTCACCATAACAACATGTTACAATGCAAACCTTGGAAAGCATCGATAATGCTGTTTTGAGTATCTTTGCGCAGAGGCAGTATCGTAGCCAATGAGGTTTATCCGAGGCGCGATTATTGCTAGTTGAAAACTTATCCCAATACCCCGCTCTGACGACGTGAAATACCGTCGGCTGTAGCAATTTTTCCAGATCTCCGTGGAGATCTTACTATCGAATTCAAAGGAAGACAACTATCTCTCTCTATCACTATACCTATCATTATTGATCTCTCTCTCTCGCTGCTCTTTTGCATATTGGCATCTACACATCTCCTTTCTTCTCGTCTCTGCTACGTTCCATTATTATTAATTTTCTGTTTTAAAATAACAACTGATCCCTCAACCAAGATATGTTGCACATCAGATAATTATCGTCAGGGTATCTTTTATAACTCTCCTTATCTCTCAGTCTCATTACCCCTCCCCAAATCTTACTCAATCTCTCTTTCTTCCATTTTCTCCCCCTCCCCCTTTCCTCTCCTCTGTCTCTCATTCTGTCTCCATTTTGTTCATCGTCTCTCTCTACACCTCTCTCTTTCTATATCGCCCCTCCTCATCATCCTAGGAAAAACATCAAACTATATTTTTGGATATTTTATGCATCATTGCAGTCCAGTACCGGTCAGTAAAATATAACAAATAATGTGATAGGGGGGGGGGGGGGGGTAATTTATTATTTATATTTGCTTCCCCTGATATGAAAATATTTTAAATATAGAAATGTATATGGAAATTCATTACAAATGCATTTTATTTTAAAATGTGACTCGGAATTTAGCGAAATAAGTAGAAACTGCCAAGCAAACGTTTTCTGGACGTTTGAAAACATCGCCAAAACGTTTTAGTACGTTTATGAACGCCATGACATCATTGTTAAGATTCAGCCTCTCTCTCTTTGCATGACTTGTATGTAATTTCTTATGCCATCAAATAATGGTCTATGTCGGGAAATAGAAATTAGAATATGCTTATCATTATGCTTTGAGAAAGGGTTTTTTTTTTTTTTTTAACAATATCTTAAACATTTTGCTAGAAAATACATATTGTGGGACCCATGTCTCATTTTTATCAACGGGTTGTAGAAAAGAAAGGAAAAAAAAAAGTAAATCAACGGGAACTCATTATTTCTGTTTATCTTATGGGTCATTTGGAGGCGAGGTGAAATAAATGTTTAATTATTGTCATATTTTCAGACAGAAAAATCATGCTTGATCTCCCCGTAGAAGAAAACCAGCTTTAAGAAGCAAAAATGCACAGAAATTCGCTGACAACCGGATATTCGGAACATCCTGAATTTTGAGTGCGTTCAAAGTTTGTGAACAATGATCGTATTTGTCATTCAGATAAGGACATAATTTATGCACATTGTTGACAGGAAACACTTCATTGAAAGGTGTACAAAATTGACAATTTTAATTTGAAAAGTGAATTTTAAAGTTCGTTCAGTGTAGTTCAAGTATTAATTTTGTTTGTTTTATATAATTATGTTTGATATCATTTCATGTCATCCTGTGCAAGTACGGCTACATGGACGCTACAGAGTGAAGACGTGTTTTTGGACAGCTCCGGTTGGTGCCTAAACTTATTTACCCAGCACCCAATACAATGTTCCTCGATCTCCCAATTTGAACCGCAAATGTGTTATTTTTAGCAGCAAATTTGATATTCTACTCTATCATCTGCAAATTAACACAATAAATCCCGTATCAACTCTCCACAACGCAACGTATCTCGACATCTGTTCTTACATCATGTCATTGGCACGCAGCACGCGATCTACGACCATGGAGAGGGGTGCCCACCCGAGTACCTCCCCTCAACACTCCTATAACGACATCAAAACGGAAATCATAAAGCTATCTGAGGTACTTGGCGGGAAAATTGACGGTCTTCGCGGAGATATATCTCTTATGCACCGTAAGATTTCTGACATCGAGTCTGCACTATCTGACACTAGTAAACGTGCCTTAGATATTGAAAAGGTGCAGATCCCAAAACTTAAAGAGGAACACAAATCTGACATGGCAGTTTTAGAAAACAAACTAATCTTGATGGAACTCTACCAGCGAAAATCAAATCTACTTTTCTACGGGGTAAGCCAAAGCAAAACAGAAAACGTTTTTTCTAAACTACTGACTGTATTTATGGATCTTGGTATACCGAGGGAGGAGGCCGAAGCTATTACAATTGCAAACGCGCATCGACTACCACGGAAACCTCCCGGTGGAGCCGCAGCCAGAGACCCAGGACCCGATCCCATTATCGCAAAATTCACCATCATGCAAGACCGCCAACGTGTCCTCGAGGCCTACGAGAACCAATCACGAAGCGTCAACACGTCGTCCCCTAGTCACGTGACCAGTAGTGGCGCGAAACCCGGGCCCGGCTCCAGGGTTTCTGTGAGGACCGATCTACCGCCCAGTATGAAAGCTCGCCGTGGGAAGCTCGCTGCAGTAGCCTACACTCTCAGAAAGGAAAAAAACATGTCAACTAAGATCTTCGTAAAAGGAACAGACGTTCTGCTCCAGTACAAGGAAAAGACTGCCAGGGAGTGGACAACCTACAAAGAATAGAGTAAGGATATATTCAAATCATTTATAGCGAACATCGCCATTAATTTCTATGCAAATTACACAACTCAATTAGTTATTACATCGTTAGGTCTATATAATGTATAGCCGTACGAACATTAATATGTGAGCCTATGCAATTCATCAGTATGTCGCATAAGTATTACCCATTCATTCTGTACATGTATATTAAAATAATATTACTCATAATCTAGTTCATAATATAAATTGTATACTTTGTAGTATTCAAATAATTGTCGTACACGTGTCATAAAATGTGATGGATTTGCTTATTTCACAGAATGATCGTTCGATGTTATACATATACAAGTACGTATAGGCCTAATTCATCATAGTATACACTACGTCGCTCTCAAATTTCGTCTGATACCTAAATGAGTAATAATTGTCTAAGAGCGACTATTTTATAGGGTTATTATCAGTGTCCGTCGCAGTATTCATATCATATTAAAACGCACACCGATGTTAGATACTGGTGGGAGGATGGGGGGGGGGGGGGGGGGGAGGCATATAGAACGAAAATATCTGTTAGTCCTGAGTGGCCCAGATTTATTGCACATTCCCTCTTAAAATATACAATATTTAATCCCGTATTTATTAGTACAATCTCTTTTTCATTCATGTCAACCCAAACTCAATGTTATATTTTCTATGGTTTTTTTTTACTCTTGTTCTTCAAATGTATTGCTTTAATTGCTTTAATATAATTATGCTTATAAATATGCCTAAATGCTACTGAGCACTAATTATTACTTTGCATTACCAAGGTTATTTCATGTAGGATTAGTCTGGGATAGGATGCAAAAGCACTCTTATCGCCAGATCAGTGAACCGCCCTCTAAGCTCAGGACCAGGACAGGACAGTTGCTGAGAATATTTGTTAACATTAAGTTGTTTCAAAGTAAAGCCTTACTTTCATTTTTATCAAATAACAAATTGAAATCAAATTTTGCAAGGTTTCCCTAGCTGCATGAGAGGCCCAGATTTATTGCACATCCCCTTTCTAAATATGATGCATTATTTAACCCCGTATTTATTCAATAGTACAATTTCTTTTTCATTTATGTCAAACCAAGGTCAATGTTATATTTTCTCTGTTCTACTCTTGTTCTTTAAATGCATTGCTTTAATATCATTATGCTTATGAATATACCTAAATGCTACTGCTAATTGTTACTTTGCATTACGAAGGTTATTTTATGTAGGGTTTAGTCTGCGATAGGATGCAAACGCACCCTTATTGCCAAATCAGTGAACCGCCCTCTAAGCTCAGGACCAGGACAGGACAGTTGCTGAGAATATTTGTAAACATTAAGTTGTTTCAAAGTAAAGCCTTATTTTCATTTTTATCAAATAACAAATTGAAATCAAATTTTGTAAGGTTTCCCTATATAGCTGCATGAGAGGCCCAGATTTATTGCACATCCCCTTTCTAAATATGATGCATTATTTAACCCCGTATTTATTCAATAGTACAATTTCTTTTTCATTTAAGTCAAACCAAGGTCAATGTTATATTTTCTCTGTTCTACTCTTGTTCTTTAAATGCATTGCTTTAATATCATTATGCTTATGAATATACCTAAATGCTACTGCTAATTGTTACTTTGCATTACGAAGGTTATTTTATGTAGGGTTTAGTCTGCGATAGGATGCAAACGCACCCTTATTGCCAAATCAGTGAACCGCCCTCTAAGCTCAGGACCAGGACAGGACAGTTGCTGAGAATATTTGTAAACATTAAGTTGTTTCAAAGTAAAGCCTTATTTTCATTTTTATCAAATAACAAATTGTAATCAAATTTTGCAAGGTTTCCCTAGCTGCATGAGAGGCCCAGATTTATTGCACATCCCCTTTCTAAATATGATGCATTATTTAACCCCGTATTTATTCAATAGTACAATTTCTTTTTCATTTATGTCAAACCAAGGTCAATGTTATATTTTCTCTGTTCTACTCTTGTTCTTTAAATGCATTGCTTTAATATCATTATGCTTATGAATATACCTAAATGCTACTGCTAATTGTTACTTTGCACTACGAAGGTTATTTTAGGTTTAGTCTGCGATAGGATGCAAACGCACCCTTATTGCCAAATCAGTGAACCGCCCTCTAAGCTCAGGACCAGGACAGGACAGTTGCTGAGAATAGTTGTAAACATTATATTGTTGTTTCAAAGTAAAGCCTTATTTTCATTTTTATTAATTAACAAATTGAAATTAATTTTTGCAAGGTTTCCCTAGCTGCATGAGAGGCCCAGACTTATTGCACATCCCCTTTCTAAATAGATACATTATTTAACCCCGTATCTATTAGTACAATTTCTTTTTCATTTATGTCAACCCAGCTCAATGTTATATTTTCTATGTTTTTCTACTCTTGTTCTTTAAATTTGTTGCTCTAATATATACGCTTATGAATATACCTAAATGCTACTGCTAATTATTACTTTGCTAGGAAGGTTATTTTATGTAAGGTTTAGTCTGCGATAGGATGCAAACGCACTCCTATTGCCAAATCAGTGAACCGCCCTCTAAGCTCAGGATAAGGACAGGACAGTTGCTGAGAATAGTGTTGCTGTTTCAAAGTAAAGCTCTATTTTCATTTTGTATTAAATAAAAAATTGAAATCAATTTTTGCAAGGTTTTCCCTAGCTGAGAGACCCAGATTTATTGCACATTTCCTTTCAAAATATGATAAATTATTTAACCCCGTATTTATTACTACAATTTTTTTTTTTTTTTTTTTTCTTTAAAATCCATGTCAACCCAAGCTCAATGTTAGATTTTCTATGTTTTTCAACTCTTGTTCTTTAAATGTATTGCTGTAATATAATTATGTTTACGAATATACACAAATGCTACTGTTAATTATCACTTTGCATTACGAAGGTTATTTTATGTCGGGTTAGTTTTACTTACCCTCTTCAGACGTAATTGTAGTGCATATTGTATCGAATCATTTGATACTGAGAAAGGAAACATCTGCAGGGCCAACATTCCTGTTATTCTCAATTTAACCTATTATACAGTCTGAATTGTGGTATTCTTGATTTATACGCCTGTCCCTAACACCCTTTTAAGAATTCATTAGTCATTCATTTTTACATTCTAATTATTGTTAAACAATGCATTTTTTAAATAACAAAGTTCTCCAATTCAATGGGACTCACAATTCAGCCTGTTGGCCAACATTCGAAAATAACTATAGATAACTACACCGGCATTTAAATGAATTCAGTTA
Source organism: Heliocidaris erythrogramma (assembly GCA_025617745.1). NCBI lineage: Eukaryota > Metazoa > Echinodermata > Echinoidea > Camarodonta > Echinometridae > Heliocidaris > Heliocidaris erythrogramma. The sequence continues at coordinate 17,535,681 of CM046865.1, read as the reverse complement.
CCATTGTACTAAATATACCCCCGCTCTCTCTCTCTCGTTCTCACTCTCTCCCTCTTTGTTTTTGTGTTGTCTCTTCTCTCTCCCAAACCTTCCTTCCTGTCAGATTGGTGGCGGATGGCTCGACGACTCGGGTTCATCATCTGGCTGAAACATACTTGTAATGGGATGTCTTTCAATCAGCCTCGTCGGGCCACCCGCCACGCGTTTTTATTATGGAATCTCCCGAATTGGTGATTATGTTATGAGGCGACTTTTCCCTTTCCGTCACCGTTATTATTTAATGTAGAGCTAATTATAGGCCTACCAGTACTAAAGTATAATTTAAATCTGACTACATAGAATTATCAACAATGTAATTTAGAGCTATTTCCCGCCATCAAATCTATAGCTATTTGCAAAATGTATTTTTACTTTTTTTACTTTTTACTTTTTACTTTTTTCCCCCATTAAAATAGAAATAAAAAGAAGAATAGTGTTAATTGCCACCAGCCCCGAGTCTGTCTGATTGTCACACATACGCGAACATGTACACACACACACAATTCGACACATCACTACATGCACCTCTCTGCACTTGCACGCACCAAGCACTCCAAAATGATGAACTATTTAATTCCCAGAGCAAATACTATACTGCAAAAGAATTCATTTCTACTTTTAATTCAACAAACCAAAATGGTAAACGAAAAATTTTCAGCGTAATACATATAAATATCCGAAGTTTGCAAAAGAACTTTGATACTTTCAATGAATTTTTATCCATATTAAATTCATTTCCTTTTTCTATAATAGCTTTGACAGAGACATGGCTACACTCAACGACCCCTCCCATATTTGATATTGAGAATTACACGTTTAAACATATAGATCGCAAAAATGGTAAGGGAGGCGGTGTTGCGTTTTATATTCACAATAATCTGCATTATAAAGTGAGGCATGATATTATAATCAACGGCATAGAAACCCTATTCATAGAAATTATTAACGATAACTATAAAAATAAAATAGTCGGTGTAATTTATAGACCACCTAACAACATAGCTGATATATTTTTAGATAAATTAGAATCATGTCTTGAAACCGTATCTCGAGAAAACAAAGACATTTACCTCATGGGTGATTTTAATATAGATCTCTCTTTGCCTTACACTGCCCTTGGGCAACATTTTACTAATTTATTATCATCATTTTCTTTCAAACCTCTTATTGACAAACCTACGAGGATTACAAATACAACACACACAATAATTGACAACATCTTCTCAAACGTGCTGAGTAGAGATAGTAATGGAATAATATATTACGATATTTCAGACCATCTACCAATTTTCACGATATGTTCAGATAATAAACGCTTACATCAACATTCAAATAAAGAACACATTACTCGACGAAAAGAAACCAAACGCAACATAGAGTCCCTAAAAACAGATTTGAGTACAGAAAGTTGGCAAGGTGTTCTTCATGAGACAAATGTTAATAGTTCATACGAAATATTTATAAACAAACTTCTTTATTATTATGATAAAAATGTGCCTCTAACAAGAATAACTTCCAGCAAAAAGAAGAATAAACAACCGTGGATCACTCAAGGAATCATAAAATCAATATTTACTCGTAATAGATTATATAAAATATCACTTAAATCACCTACTTTGGCACATCAAAACAAATATAAAAAATACCGCAATAGGTTAACTTCTGTTATCCGTTTAGCACGAAAATCGTATTTCTCTGACAAAATTGAAAGCAATAAAGACAATAACAAAACATTATGGCATACAATTAATGAAATGTTAGGTAAAAAAAGAGAAAATATACAAAATGTTGAATTTTTAGAGAATGGAAATTCCATTAAAGACAATGGTCTTATTGCTGAAGCATTTAATACATATTTTACTAATGTAGGCCCTAAATTGGCCTCAACGATTGTTACTAATAATAATGATTTTTCACAATATCTAAATAATCATACCGAACACTCATTATTTTTTAATCCAACGAATGTTCATGAAATTTTAGAAATTGTTCGATCTCTAAGTCCTTCAAAATCTAGTGGCCATGATGGAATAAGTGTATATCTATTAAAACAAATTATTCATTTCCTGGCTTCCCGCTGGCACATATTTTCAATCTATCTCTTTCCCAGGGAATTTTTCCTAATTCACTAAAACTTGCCAAAATAATTCCAATATTTAAAAAAGATGACCCATGCCGTATCGCAAATTATCGCCCAATCTCGTTGTTACCAACCTTTTCTAAAATACTTGAAAAAATTGTTTACAAACGTTTATACTCTTTTTTGGATATGAATAAATTATTAATTCCCAACCAATATGGCTTCAGAAAAAATCATTCGACTGACTACGCAATCTTACAACTTTACGACAAAATAACCGATTCATTTTCAAAAAAGGAGCACACTGTTGGGGTTTTTATGGATTTATCGAAGGCATTCGATACAATGGATCATGCTATATTATTATGTAAATTAAAGACATATGGCATCAGAGGGATCGTACTTTCCTGGCTTAAGGACTACTTAGATAATAGACGTCAATATGTTAATTTCAAATCCAAATCATCTAATATATGTACTGTGAAATGTGGAGTACCACAGGGCTCAATCTTAGGGCCCTTGCTGTTTTTAATATATATGAATGATATTGTCAATGCATCACCTTTACTAACATACGTTTTATTTGCAGATGATACTAACATATTTTATTCACACCAAAATTTAAATATGCTTGTTACAACTCTGAATCTAGAACTAAAGAAATTATCATTGTGGTTTAAATCCAATAAACTCTCCCTCAATATAAACAAAACAAACTTCATGTACTTTAAACACATTAATTCTACACATGTATTTCGTAATAATATTTTTATTGATGACATGCCCGTTACCGAAAAACATGAAACAAAATTTTTAGGTATATTGATCGACTCAAATGTAACTTGGAATAGTCACGTTCGTAACATTAGCATGTTGGTAGCAAGAGGCATAGGTATTTTATATAAATTCAAATATTATCTTTCTCAAAAATCGCTATTGATGCTTTACAACTCATTTATTTTGTCACATATATCGTACTGTAACATAGTATGGGGAAATAGTAACAAAATGAATATAGACACTATGTTGCGTCTTCAAAAGAAAGCACTCCGTATCTGTTCTCATTCTCATTACTTAGCCCACACCGATCCTATATTTCATAAGTTTAAAACATTGAAAATTAACGATATTCACACCTACCAAACTGCTATATTTATGTATAAATTTTCCACCAACGCTACACCAATATCCTTTCATAATATTTTTATCTACAACAGAGATGTCCATTCCTACCCGACACGACATTCATCAGATCTTCATCTAACAAATCCAAAATTAATAATAGCCCAAAAAACGATAAGACATCACGGTCCAGATGTTTGGAACAATTTACCTCATGATATTAAACACGCCGTATCTCTTTTTTCTTTTAAAGCTTCGTTAAAGAAGTATTTGCTATCCACTTATTCGTAAACTTCTCACCTGCACGTGCACCCACTTGCACACACTTCACTTTAATCCCTTCCCTTCCCCCTTTTTTTTTGTAGTAAATATTTTTTTTTTCCAGTTAGTGACATCGCTTTTATGATATAGACATTTATATTAAGTATGGTTTCCATGTAGCCCTTTCCACTGGCTGCTATTCATTCAAGCATTTTGCTTAAGATAGCTGGCCCCTGCATTTTTGTTCTTTCTACTTGTTCATTTCGATTTATAATCATGTCTTTTTTCTATTGTCATTCTTATTTAATTGTCACATTTTTTTTTTGAACAATTATGTTGTATATTTATTATTATAATTGTTTGTAAATTTGTTATTATTTTGATTTGACAATAAATGCAGAAATTCCTGCCCTAAAAAAAAAAAAATATTCGATTAGTGTTAACATATATCCTATAAAAGCTGATAAATCACGACTTTTTAATGTTAATCTCACCATAACAACATGTTACAATGCAAACCTTGGAAAGCATCGATAATGCTATTCTGAGTATCTTTGCGCAGAGGCAGTATCGTAGCCAATGAGGTTTATCCGAGGCGCGATTATTGCTAGTTGAAAACTTATCCCAATACCCCGCTCTGACGACGTGGAATAACGTCGGCTGTAGCAATTTTTCCAGATCTCCGTGGAGATCTTACTATCGAATTCAAAGGAAGACAACTATCTCTCTCTATCACTATACCTATCATTATTGATCTCTCTCTCTCTCGCTGCTCTTTTGCATATTGGCATCTACACATCTCCTTCTTCTCGTCTCTGCTACGTTCCATTATTATTAATTTCTGTTTTAAAATAACAACTGATCCCTCAACCAAGATGTTGCACATCAGATAATTATCGTCAGGGTATCTTTTATAACTCTCCTTATCTCTCAGTCTCATTACCCCTCCCCAAATCTTACTCAATCTCTCTTTCTTCCATTTTCTCCCCCTCCCCCTTTCCTCTCCTCTGTCTCTCATTCTGTCTCCATTTTGTTCATCGTCTCTCTCTACACCTCTCTCTTTCTATATCGCCCCTCCTCATCATCCTAGGAAAAACATCAAACTATATTTTTGGCTATTTTATGCATCATTCCAGTACAGTACCGGTCAGTAAAATATTACAAATAATGTGATAGGGGGGGGGGGGGTAACTTATTATTCATATTTGCTTCCCCTGATATGAAAATATTTTAAATATAGAAATGTATATGGAAATTCATTACAAATGCATTTTATTTTAAAATGTGACTCGGAATTTAGCGAAATAAGTAGAAACTGCCAAGCAAACGTTTTCTGGACCTTTGAAAACATCGCTAAAACGTTTTAGTACGTTTTTGAACGCCATGACATCATTGAAAGTGGGTTAAGGTTCAACCTCTCTCTTTGCATGACTTGTATGTAATTTCTTATGCCATCAAATAATGGTCTATGTCGGGAAATAGAAATTAGGATATGCTTATCATTATGCTTTGAGAAAGGGTTTTTTTTTTTTGAAACAATATCTTAAACATTTTGCTAGAAAATACATATTGTGGGACCCATGTCTCATTTTTATCACCGGGTTGTAGGAAAGAAAGAAAAAAAAAAGAAGTAAATGAACGGGAACTCATTATTTCTGTTTATCTTATGGGTCATTTGGAGGCGAGGTGAAATAAATGTTTAATTATTGTCATATTTTCAGACAGAAAAATCATGCTTGATCTCCCCGTAGAAGAAAACCAGCTTTAAGAAGCAAAAATGCACAGAAATTCGCTGAAAACCGGATATTCGGAACATCCTGAATTTTGAGTGCGTTCAAAGTTTGTGAACAATGATCGTATTTGTCATTCAGATAAGGACATAATTTATGCACATTGTTGACAGGACACACTTCACTGAAAGGTGTACAAACTTGACAATTTCAATTTGAAAAGTGAATTTGAAAGTTCGTTCAGTGTAGTTCTAGTATTATTTTTTGTTTTATATATGTTTGATATCATTTCATGTCATTCAGTTAAAAATATTCGATTAGTGTTAACATATATCCTATAAAAGCTGATAAATCACGACTTTTTAATGTTAATCTCACCATAACAACATGTTACAATGCAAACCTTGGAAAGCATCGATAATGCTATTCTGAGTATCTTTGCGCAGAGGCAGTATCGTAGCCAATGAGGTTTATCCGAGGCGCGATTATTGCTAGTTGAAAACTTATCCCAATACCCCGCTCTGACGACGTGAAATACCGTCGGCTGTAGCAATTTTTCCAGATCTCCGTGGAGATCTTACTATCGAATTCAAAGGAAGACAACTATCTCTCTCTATCACTATACCTATCATTATTGATCTCTCTCTCTCGCTGCTCTTTTGCATATTGGCATCTACACATCTCCTTTCTTCTCGTCTCTGCTACGTTCCATTATTATTAATTTTCTGTTTTAAAATAACAACTGATCCCTCAACCAAGATGTTGCACATCAGATAATTATCGTCAGGGTATCTTTTATAACTCTCCTTATCTCTCAGTCTCATTACCCCTCCCCAAATCTTACTCAATCTCTCTTTCTTCCATTTTCTCCCCTCCCCTTTCCTCTCCTCTGTCTCTCATTCTGTCTCCATTTTGTTCATCGTCTCTCTCTACACCTCTCTCTTTCTATATCGCCCCTCCTCATCATCCTAGGAAAAACATCAAACTATATTTTTGGCTATTTTATGCATCATTGCAGTCCAGTACCGGTCAGTAAAATATAACAAATAATGTGATAGGGGGGGGGGGGGGTAATTTATTATTTATATTTGCTTCCCCTGATATGAAAATATTTTAAATATAGAAATGTATATGGAAATTCATTACAAATGCATTTTATTTTAAAATGTGACTCGGAATTTAGCGAAATAAGTATAAACTGCCAAGCAAACGTTTTCTGGACGTTTGAAAACATCGCCAAAACGTTTTAGTACGTTTTTGAACGCCATGACATCATTGTTAAGATTCAGCCTCTCTCTTTGCATGACTTGTATGTAATTTCTTATGCCATCAAATAATGGTCTATGTCGGGAAATAGAAATTAGGATATGCTTATCATTATGCTTTGAGAAAGGGTTTTTTTTTTTTTTAAACAATATCTTAAACATTTTGCTAGAAAATACATATTGTGGGACCCATGTCTCATTTTTATCACCGGGTTGTAAGAAAGAAAGAAAAAAAAAAAAGAAGTAAATCAACGGGAACTCATTATTTCTGTTTATCTTATGGGTCATTTGGAGGCGAGGTGAAATAAATGTTTAATTATTGTCATATTTTCAGACTGAAAAATCATGCTTGATCTCCCCGTAGAAGAAAACCAGCTTTAAGAAGCAAAAATGCACAGAAATTCGCTGACAACCGGATATTCGGAACATCCTGAATTTTGAGTGCGTTCAAAGTTTGTGAACAATGATCGTATTGTCATTCAGATAAGGACATAATTTATGCACATTGTTGACAGGAAACACTTCATTGAAAGGTGTACAAAATTGACAATTTTAATTTGAAAAGTGAATTTTAAAGTTCGTTCAGTGTAGTTCAAGTATTAATTTTGTTTGTTTTATATATGTTTGATATCATTTCATGTCATTCAGTTAAAAATATTCGATTAGTGTTAACATATATCCTATAAAAGCTGATGAATCACGACTTTTTAATGTTAATCTCACCATAACAACATGTTACAATGCAAACCTTGGAAAGCAACGATAATGCTATTCTGAGTATCTTTGCGCAGAGGCAGTATCGTAGCCAATGAGGTTTATCCGAGGCGCGATTATTGCTAGTTGAAAACTTATCCCAATACCCCGCTCTGACGACGTGGAATAACGTCGGCTGTAGCAATTTTTCCAGATCTCCGTGGAGATCTTACTATCGAATTCAAAGGAAGACAACTATCTCTCTCTATCACTATACCTATCATTATTGATCTCTCTCTCTCTCTCGCTGCTCTTTTGCATATTGGCATCTACACATCTCCTTCTTCTCGTCTCTGCTTCGTTCCATTGTTATTAATTTCTGTTTTAAAATAACAACTGATCCCTCAACCAAGATGTTGCACATCAGATAATTATCGTCAGGGTATCTTTTATAACTCTCCTTATCTCTCAGTCTCATTACCCCTCCCCAAATCTTACTCAATCTCTCTTTCTTCCATTTTCTCCCCTCCCCCTTTCCTCTCCTCTGTCTCTCATTCTGTCTCCATTTTGTTCATCGTCTCTCTCTACACCTCTCTCTTTCTATATCGCCCCTCCTCATCATCCTAGGAAAAACATCAAACTATATTTTTGGCTATTTTATGCATCATTCCAGTACAGTACCGGTCAGTAAAATATTACAAATAATGTGATAGGGGGGGGGGGGGGGTAATTTATTATTCATATTTGCTTCCCCTGATATGAAAATATTTTAAATATAGAAATGTATATGGAAATTCATTACAAATGCATTTTATTTTAAAATGTGACTCGGAATTTAGCGAAATAAGTATAAACTGCCAAGCAAACGTTTTCTGGACTTTTGAAAACATCGCTAAAACGTTTTAGTACGCTTTTGAACGCCATGACATCATTGAAAGTGGGTTAAGGTTCAGCCTCTCTCTTTGCATGACTTGTATGTAATTTCTTATGCCATAAAATAATGGTCTATGTCGGGAAATAGAAATTAGGATATGCTTATCATTATGCTTTGAGAAAGGGTTTTTTTTTTTTGAAACAATATCTTAAACATTTTGCTAGAAAATACATATTGTGGGACCCATGTCTCATTTTTATCACCGGGTTGTAGGAAAGAAAGAAAAAAAAAAGAAGTAAATCAACGGGAACTCATTATTTCTGTTTATCTTATGGGTCATTTGGAGGCGAGGTGAAATAAATGTTTAATTATTGTCATATTTTCAGGCAGAAAAATCATGCTTGATCTCCCCGTAGAAGAAAACCAGCTTTAAGAAGCAAAAATGCACAGAAATTCGCTGAAAACCGGATATTCGGAACATCCTGAATTTTGAGTGCGTTCAAAGTTTGTGAACAATGATCGTATTTGTCATTCAGATAAGGACATAATTTATGCACATTGTTGACAGGACACACTTCACTGAAAGGTGTACAAACTTGACAATTTCAATTTGAAAAGTGAATTTGAAAGTTCGTTCAGTGTAGTTCAAGTATTAATTTTGTTTGTTTTATATATGTTTGATATCATTTCATGTCATTCAGTTAAAAATATTCGATTAGTGTTAACATATATCCTATAAAAGCTGATAAATCACGACTTTTTAATGTTAATCTCACCATAACAACATGTTACAATGCAAACCTTGGAAAGCATCGATAATGCTGTTTTGAGTATCTTTGCGCAGAGGCAGTATCGTAGCCAATGAGGTTTATCCGAGGCGCGATTATTGCTAGTTGAAAACTTATCCCAATACCCCGCTCTGACGACGTGAAATACCGTCGGCTGTAGCAATTTTTCCAGATCTCCGTGGAGATCTTACTATCGAATTCAAAGGAAGACAACTATCTCTCTCTCTATCACTATACCTATCATTCTTGATCTCTCTCTCTCTCTCTCTCTTGCTGCTCTTTTGCATATTGGCATCTACATCTCCTTCTTCTCGTCTCTGCTACGTTCCATTATTATTAATTTCTGTTTTAAAATAACAACTGATCCCTCAACCAAGATGTTGCACATCAGATAATTATCGTCAGGGTATCTTTTATAACTCTCCTTATCTCTCAGTCTCATTACCCCTCCCCAAATCTTACTCAATCTCTCTTTCTTCCATTTTCTCCCCCTCCCCCTTTCCTCTCCTCTGTCTCTCATTCTGTCTCCCTTTTGTTCATCGTCTCTCTCTACACCTCTCTCTTTCTATATCGCCCCTCCTCATCATCCTAGGTAAAACATCATACTATATTTTTGGCTATTTTATTCATCATTCCAGTCCAGTACCGGTCAGTAAAATATTACAAATAATGTGATAGGGGGGGGGGGGGGTAATTTATTATTCATATTTGCTTCCCCTGATATGAAAATATTTTAAATATAGAAATGTATATGGAAATTTATTACAAATGCATTTTATTTTAAAATGTGACTCGGAATTTAGCGAAATAAGTATAAACTGCCAAGCAAACGTTTTCTGGACCTTTGAAAACATCGCTAAAACGTTTTAGTACGTTTTTGAACGCCATGACATCATTGAAAGTGGGTTAAGGTTCAGCCTCTCTCTTTGCATGACTTGTATGTAATTTCTTATGCCATCAAATAATGGTCTATGTCGGGAAATAGAAATTAGGATATGCTTATCATTATGCTTTGAGAAAGGTTTTTTTTTGGGTTTTTTTTAACAATATCTTAAACATTTTGCTAGAAAATACATATTGTGGGACCCATGTCTCATTTTTATCACCGGGTTGTAGGAAAGAAAGAAAAAAAAAAAGTAAATGAACGGGAACTCATTATTTCTGTTTATCTTATGGGTCATTTGGAGGCGAGGTGAAATAATTTTTTAATTATTGTCATATTTTCAGACAGAAAAATCATGCTTGATCTCCCCGTAGAAGAAAACCAGCTTTAAGAAGCAAAAATGCACAGAAATTCGCTGAAAACCGGATATTCGGAACATCCTGAATTTTGAGTGCGTTCAAAGTTTGTGAACAATGATCGTATTTGTCATTCAGATAAGGACATAATTTATGCACATTGTTGACAGGACACACTTCATTGAAAGGTGTACAAACTTGACAATTTCAATTTGAAAAGTGAATTTGAAAGTTCGTTCAGTGTAGTTCAAGTATTAATTTTGTTTGTTTTATATATGTTTGATATCATTTCATGTCATTCAGTTAAAATATTCGATTAGTGTTAACATATATCCTATAAAAGCTGATAAATCACCACATTTTAATGTTAATCTCACCATAACAACATGTTACAATGCAAACCTTGGAAAGCATCGATAATGCCATTCTGAGTATCTTTGCGCAGAGGCAGTATCGTAGCCAATGAGGTTTATCCGAGGCGCGATTATTGCTAGTTGAAAACTTATCCCAATACCCCGCTCTGACGACGTGAAATACCGTCGGCTGTAGCAATTTTTCCAGATCTCCGTGGAGATCTTACTATCGAATTCAAAGGAAGACAACTATCTCTCTCTATCACTATACCTATCATTATTGATCTCTCTCTCTTGCTTGCTCTTTTGCATATTGGCATCTACATCTCCTTCTTCTCACCTTTGCCTACGTTCCATTATTAATTTTTGTTTTAAAATAATAACTGATCCCTCAACCAAGATGTTGCACATCAGATAATTACCGTCAGGGTATCTTTTAAAACTCTCCTTATCTCTCAGTCTCATTACCCCTCCCCAAATCTTACTCAATCTCTCTTTCTTCCATTTTCTCCCCCTCCCCCTTTCCTCTCCTCTGTCTCTCATTCTGTCTCCCTTTTGTTCATCGTCTCTCTCTACACCTCTCTCTTTCTATATCGCCCCTCCTCATCATCCTAGGAAAAACATCAAACTATATTTTTGGCTATTTTATGCATCATTGCAGTCCAGTACCGGTCAGTAAAATATTACAAATAATGTGATAGGGGGGGGGGGGGGGGCGGTTCATTTATTATTCATATTTGCTTCCCCTGATATCAAAATATTTGAAATATAGAAATGTATATGGAAATTCATTACAAATGTATTTTATTTTAAAATGTGGCTCGGAATTTAGCGAAATAAGTATAAACTGCCAAGCAAACGTTTTCTGGACCTTTGAAAACATCGCTAAAACGTTTTAGTACGTTTTTGAACGCCATGACATCATTGAAAGTGGGTTAAGGTTCAGCCTCTCTCTTTGCATGACTTGTATGTAATTTCTTATGCCATAAAATAATGGTCTATGTCGGGAAATAGAAATTAGGATATGCTTATCATTATGCTTTGAGAAAGGTTTTTTTTTTTTGTTTTTTTTTAACAATATCTTAAACATTTTGCTAGAAAATACATATTGTGGGACCCATGTCTCATTTTTATCACCGGGTTGTAGGAAAGAAAGAAACAAAAAGAAGTAAATGAACGGGAACTCATTATTTCTGTTTATCTTATGGGTCATTTGGAGGCGAGGTGAAATAAATTTTTAATTATTGTCATATTTTCAGACAGAAAAATCATGCTTGATCTCCCCGTAGAAGAAAACCAGCTTTAAGAAGCAAAAATGCACAGAAATTCGCTGACAACCGGATATTCGGAACATCCTGAATTTTGAGTGCGTTCAAAGTTTGTGAACAATGATCGTATTGTCATTCAGATAAGGACCAAATTTATGCACATTGTTGACAGGACACACTTCATTGAGAGGTGTACAAACTTGACAATTTTTAAGTTGAATATTGAATTTTAAAGTTCTTTCAGTGTAGTTCAAGTATTCATTTTGTTTGGTTTATATATGTTTGATATCATTTCATGTCATTCAGTTAAAATATTCGATTAGTGTTAACATGTATCCTATAAAAGCTGATAAATCACGACATTTTAATGTTAATCTCACTTGTCGGGAAATAGAAATTAGGATATGCTTATCATTATGCTTTGAGAAAGGTTTTTTTTTTTTTTTTAACAATATCTTAAACATTTTGCTAGAAAATACATATTGTGGGACCCATGTCTCATTTTTATCACCGGGTTGTAGGAAAGAAAGAAAAAAAAAGAAGTAAATCAACGGGAACTCATTATTTCTGCTTATCTTATGGGTCATTTGGAGGCGAGGTGAAATAAATTTTTAATTATTGTCATATTTTCAGACAGAAAAATCATGCTTGATCTCCCCGTAGAAGAAAACCAGCTTTAAGAAGCAAAAATGCACAGAAATTCGCTGACAACCGGATATTCGGAACATCCTGAATTTTGAGTGCGTTCAAAGTTTGTGAACAATGATCGTATTTGTCATTCAGATAAGGACATAATTTATGCACATTGTTGACAGGACACACTTCATTGAGAGGTGTACAAACTTGACAATTTTAAGTTGAAAAGTGAATTTTAAAGTTCGTTCAGTGTAGTTCAAGTATTAATTTTGTTTGTTTTATATATGTTTGATATCATTTCATGTCATTCAGTTAAAAATATTCGATTAGTGTTAACATATATCCTATAAAAGCTGATGAATCACGACTTTTTAATGTTAATCTCACCATAACAACATGTTACAATGCAAACCTTGGAAAGCATCGATAATGCTATTCTGAGTATCTTTGCGCAGAGGCAGTATCGTAGCCAATGAGGTTTATCCGAGGCGCGATTATTGCTAGTTGAAAACTTATCCCAATACCCCGCTCTGACGACGTGAAATACCGTCGGCTGTAGCAATTTTTCCAGATCTCCATGGAGATCTTACTATCGAATTCAAAGGAAGACAACTATCGCTCTATCACTATACCTATCATTCTTGATCTCTCTCTTGCTGCTCTTTTGCATATTGGCATCTACATCTCCTTCTTCTCACCTTTGCTACGTTCCATTATTAATTTCTGTTTTAAAATAATAACTGATCCCTCAACCAAGATAATTACCGTCAGGGTATCTCTTAAAACTCTCCTTATCTCTCAGTCTCATTACCCCTCCCCAAATCTTACTCAATCTCTCTTTCTTCCATTTCTCCCCCTTCCCCTTTCCTCTCCTCTGTCTCTCATTCTGTCTCCCTTTTGTTCATCGTCTCTCTCTACACCTCTCTCTTTCTATATCGCCCCTCCTCATCATCCTAGGTAAAACATCATACTATATTTCTGGCTATTTTATTCATCATTCAGTCCAGTACCGGTCAGTAAAATATTAGAAATAATGTGATAGGGGGGGGGGGGGGGTAATTTATTATTCATATTTGCTTCCCCTGATATGAAATATTTTAAATATATAAATGTATATGGAAATTCATTACAAATGTATTTTATTTTAAAATGTGAATCGGAATTTAGCGAAATATATAAGCATCCAAGCAAACGTTTTCTGGACCTTTGAAAACATCGCTAAAACGTTTTTAGTACGTTTTTGAACGCCATGACATCATTGAAAGTGGGTTAAAGGGGAATTAACCTTAAAATATAAATGTGCTCATATTCAAAGATGTAATCTATTCCTTCTTGTTGCCCTAACGTAGTTTTGCATTAAAATATAGGAGATGTGTATAAATCAGGATTTTCTCAGCAAGATTTATCGTCTGCTAGCGATACCAGGGGGCTGCCATTTT